>JAQFYJ010001141.1:0-10093 GCA_034694685.1 Isotoma anglicana | reverse complement strand
CAGGCCTGCAGTGTATGACTTAGACCAAAACGAAAAAGAGAACGGAGTCCGAAAGAAAGTCAAGAAGACTGATCGATTCCGAGAGAATCGATCAGTGTATCATCTTGGCTACCAGTATTACTAGAGTAGTATGCGGAAGATTGAAGCGCTTGAACTGGAGGTGTTGCAGGGGGAGGTGGTCCTCCAGGCGGTGCACTTCTGATTCCTGACGACATGAAATTCTGTCCCAAGTTTATAACAGACTGCTGATTAGGATCAAATGGGATGAAAAGTTGAGGCTGAAATACAATGGCACATTAATTTATTTTTGTTTAACGTTCAAACCTTTTTTATATTGTGAGCATACATAAATAGACAGCAAAAACTTCAGTATTGTAACAAACCTGTGACTGCGTAGCTAATCCACTCTGAGAGTAGCCTGATGGCTTCGCTGGTCCAACAGGTCCTACAGCGTGCTGATGATGTGATATTGCCCCACATTGATGATGACTCAATTGTGAATATCCTTGCTGGTTGTGACTTCCGGTCAGTACTTGTTGTTGATGATGGATATTTGGATGAGCTCCCGAGCCACCTTGGGACTTCATGTTCGAATTGTTCATAATTACTCCACCCGAGTTTCCTCCACCTGATGTGGTCATTGGTCCAAGAGAAATACGATTACTTTGGTTAGGAGGTTGTCCCTGTGGGCCACTTTGCGAATGTTGCCGCTGATGTACATGTTGAAAAGATGACATTGGTTGATAGCCGGCATCAATTTATCAACAAATTCTACAAGGTCAATAAACTGGTCGTTGACTTCAATGAACAAACTCTTCATTTTGTCATATTATCAGATATAAGTCACTACGTCAGATCCAAAAACATTCTAAAATGTTACATTATTATTGTGTCCAAGATATCCATGACTACAAACTTAAATTGTTAGTCATATCTTGTGCAAATGCCAGCCAAATTAAGGTAAAAACTACAACATTATTTTATTAAGAGTCGAGGAAATGTGTCTTTATTCAGTTTTTTTAAATTTTTAATCAGTGTGACCCCTCACGTTTACGAGTTATAGATATAATAATAATATAATAATAATAGTAATAATAATAATAATGTAATTAAATACCGTACCGTCACTCTACACATGAAATTCAGTTGGAACTACAAATGGTGTAAAACATGTATCATCATCAGGAGGGTCACGAGAAATTTATAGACCCCACTGAAAGTCGGGAGTGGAGAGATGAGTCAGGGGCTACAATACTACTATCGAAGAAAAGCTTACTTTTTCACATGTATTTTCCGAACCTAAGACAAGATCTGCCTTGTTTCTATTCCCGTATTAGAGTATAGTTCAACCAAAGTGTTCTTTTTCACTCAACACTATGGACAAGGGAGTCCTTATCATAGTCCACACCCCCTATTAAAACAACACTAAGCATCCTAACTAACACTCGTGTGTGGAATACGCAACACATAAAATCTTCGTGATCAAAACTAAAGTTTTTTGTTACATGACGTAATGGTGCTTATTTAAAGAAAAGGAGTACATGAGGGGAGAATATTTGTTGCTTCAATGGACAGGGTACAGTAAGAGTCTTGGGACACAGAGCTGTACTCATAATCTTAGTCATGAATGACAAGCAATACGCAGCTCTTTGAAGGGGTTAAGCTGAAAACTTCTTTGAATCTTGAGTTTCAAAACTTTTGTGTAGGTCCTCTTGAACTAAAATGCAACTAACGCAGCGTGATTTCTGCTGGGGTGAACTATCTACTTTCAGTCATTTCACTTTTCACTAAAATTGATGGGGCTTTTATTAGCTGGAGCCATGGTTAGATTAGGATTCTTCAGCGACGAGTTGTCAGATCCATTACTAGAACTTGATATCATAACTTTTGATGGATCTGGAGTTCCAGCGATAGATCTGTGTCCAGCTTCCGTCATAAATTTATCCAACAATCCTTCCTCAACTCCAGAATTGGTGTGAATCATGTGCTTGTTTAAAGAGTCATTAGGCAAGTGTTTGGGTTTTGTTCCTCCAACCACTCCAGGACCTACTCCAATATGTCCGGAGTGTTGAGAATGAGAGACTCCAGAGGAAACGGGAGGGTTCATGGACCCTGGAGGTCCCGTTGACGGGGAGGTTGATACTGGTCTCTGGATGGGTCCTGGAGTTGAGAATCGTCCGCCCTTCTGGAAGAAGTGTACGACTGTAAAACATTTTCAATCAATTAATTAAGCCTACTGGGGAAATTCTAAAAATCACTCACTTGTGATGGATAACCACCAGAGTTAGACATATACTTCATCGCCCCCATGCCGCCCATATTCCCAATTTGGTGGTTTCCCTTTCTTTGATTTCCAATATTATTTCCGCTATTTCTGTCAGCGTTACCTCCAGGTTTATTGCCACCATGGAACCCTTGGTTTAAGGAAAATCCTTGGGTATTCCAAGTCTGATTCATCATAGTATCATGAGACTTCATTTGTGACTGCTGCACAAGGTCGATACCAGGCTGCTTCATACTGTAGTGAGAGTGTCCAGGATGGCCAGACTGTCTGATTAGTTGGCCTCCAAGATTCAGCGCAGAAACTGTTGTCGCAGCCTAAAAATACATGCTTGTTAGTAAAACTATGATTGATACTACACTAGATTTTAATGAGATATTCAAATATTCGCCATACTTGTTGGTTATATCCTTGAAGGTTAAGAGGAGATTGAAACTGTAACCCAAAATGTTGAGTAGCAGTTTGTAGATTTTGCAAAGCTTGGGGATTTGGAGTAACAGCCACATGCAGCTGCTGAAGATTTCCAGCCTGGTTTGAGCCTGTATGATAAACTTGGCTACCAGTATTACTAGAGTAGTATGCGGAAGATTGAAGCGCTTGAACTGGAGGTGTTGCAGGGGGAGGTGGTCCTCCAGGCGGTGCACTTCTGATTCCTGACGACATGAAATTCTGTCCCAAGTTTATAACAGACTGCTGATTAGGATCAAATGGGATGAAAAGTTGAGGCTGAAATACAATGGCACATTAATTTATTTTTGTTTAACGTTCAAACCTTTTTTATATTGTGAGCATACAGAAATAGACAACAAAGACGTCAGTACTGCAACAAACCTGTGACTGCGTAGCTAATCCACTCTGAGAGTAGCCTGATTGCTTCGCTGGTCCAACAGGTCCTACAGGGTGCTGATGGTGTGACATTGCCCCACCTTGATGATGACTCAATTGTGAATATCCTTGCTGGTTGTGACTTCCGGTCAGTACTTGTTGTTGATGATGCATATTTGGATGAGCTCCCGAGCCACCTTGGGACTTCATGTTCGAATTGTTCATTATGACCCCACCCGAGTTTCCTCCACCTGATGTAGTCATTGGTCCAGGAGAAATGCGATTACTTTGGTTAGGTGGTTGTCCCTGTGGCCCACTTTGCGAATGTTGCTGCTGATGTGAATGTTGAAAAGATGACATTGGTTGATAGCCGGCATCAATTGAAGTCATAAAAATGTTTGTATTTAGACCATAAGGACCCCCACCTCCACCTCCTTGAGGATTGGAATACTGACCATATTGAGAACGACCAGTCGAATTCATTACCTATTTTAACAACAAATACAATCCATTATTTTAAAATCAAGAAAAGACAACGAAACATAAAATTAACTAGGAAAAAATTAAACTGCGTTCCAACCTGAGAAGCTTCTACATGGGGAAACGCTTGGTAAACTCCAGTATGAGGCCCAGCTGCATGCATAGTTTGAGAAGTTCCATACATAACGGCAGGGGGGCTGGGTACTGCGGGCATTCCTCCAAACGCATTACCTTGGTGTTGCTGTGGCATTGAGTACGCAAATGGTGATGAAGACATGCCTCCGTGACTTTCCATATTTGATTGCTGCTGAGCCTTGATCTGTGAAGGCAGTTCCTGTTTAGTCGAAGACGTAGTGAAAACATTTGTACCGTTGCACAAATTATTAAAGCTCAAAGTTACCTGTCTTAAATTGACTGAGCTCGGGCTTGTACTGGAGTCCGGCTTTGATATTGCTGCCAAAGCTGGAGAACTTCCAGGGGCGTAACCACTAGTTGGTTGTTGCAAAGAACTGGAACGTTTTAAAGTGTTGAGAAGTAATTTAATAATAATTATTTAACAACTATGTAAAATAAAGCTAATAAAACTAATATTACATAACATAATAAAAGTAGGTAAAAAAATAAAGTTGTAAGCGTACCTGAACTCCCGATTGGATTGTTCCGAAGACTTAAATGAATCGCTTCCAAATCCTCCATGGAAAGCATTATCATCCGATCCACATACAACTTGTTCTGCCACTGAGGGCATTGACGGTTGGTCCCATACCCGTTTCACCGATTGTATTTTTTCAGTAAGATCTGCAGCCCCTGGACTTATAGGGGAAGCCTGATGGGACGGGTATTGTCGTGGTGGTTGACCTATGGGCATGGGCTTGGTTGATGAGTGAGATGAAGTCGTTTGCGTTGTTGGAGGTTGGGATGTTATTTGCTCGTCAAATGGTACGAAGTCTAAATCTGGACTATCTTCAACGTTCTAAAGAATTACACGATTTCATTACTCCATTACCTTAGATAATAGCGCTAAACTAAACCATCGTAAAATTACAAATTATTCATGGCTTCAGTTAAAATTAACTTGCCTTTCCAAAATTTAGTGCCATGTCCTTGGGTAACTCTAAACTCGATGTTAAACTGGTGTCCTTTTTGGTATCATTCAACTTTACAGATCCAGTTGCTGCCTTTGACACATTTGTGCCAGATTTGTAATTACGATTTTCGAATATCATTGTTTTAAGAGGTCCACCGGTGCTATCTAATATTGTTGATGTATTTCCTGCCGATGCATGAGCTGTAGAAGATGCAGAAGTAATCAATTTTCCATCGATTTGGTCCTTTCCTTCAGCGATAGCTCCAGTTGTCGTTTGTGCCACAGGTTGGGAATTATGCTCGGATTTTGTACATGTGGCAGAAGATTTTTCCCAAGCATTGGTTGGTACATTTGATTCTGAGAAATATTTAAAATTAAATATTTGTATTATTTAAGTTAACGAAAATAGTAAATTAATTTCCCAATGAACTCATGGAAAGACAATAAACTTTTTGAACGTTTACACATATTTTTTAACTACCTTTTTGAGAAGTGTTAGGTCCATCTGAGCTTTTTGATGTAGAATACTGACTCTGAGGTCCTTGCTGTTGCTTCTGAAAT
This sequence comes from Isotoma anglicana, assembly GCA_034694685.1. Taxonomy (NCBI): domain Eukaryota; kingdom Metazoa; phylum Arthropoda; class Collembola; order Entomobryomorpha; family Isotomidae; genus Isotoma; species Isotoma anglicana. Next base: position 4,859 of record JAQFYJ010001141.1, on the reverse strand, counting down.
CTTGGAGGGATATCCTTAGTAGTACTCGGACGCGCTTCATATGGAGGATTTTTTATTCTCCGCTCTTTGTTTGCTGCCTGCTGTTGTTGTTGCTGCTGCTGTGTTTGTTGTTGTTGCTGCTGCTTGCTGTTATTTTTGTTAGAGCCAATGGCAGCTTTGTCCTTTCCTGGGACGTTTTTCTTGTTCTGTGCAGACTGATAACTCTCTCCATCAACATTTTCTGAATTATCCGAAGCACTTCCTGTATGCCCACCAACATCTCCCGGAATGGCGCTAGAGTAAGAATCTAAGTCTGAGTTAACAGTTTTCCCCCTTCCGCTTAAAGCTCCTTTCCCTTGGTTATTGTTAGCCAAGTCTTGATTATTAGCGGAATTAGATTGCTCAGAAACAGAAGAAGCGCTTGCTTTATCTTTTGTCGCGTTTGAACGAACTGCATTTTGGTTTTGGCGTAACTTTTCAGCCCCATACGTCTTGTTACTAAATAAAGCGTACATAAGCGTTTCTATAAGCTACCCCATTGATTAAAAAAGCGACATTTGTGTAAAAATAAATTATGAAGCAAGCAACTGATTTTGTGCGTTACCCTTCTTTCTTAAGTTTTGCTCCAGCAGATTGACCTTTTTTCAGATCTTCCTCCAATCCACTTTCTGATCCACTTTCCCACTCATTTCTTTCTAATTCATTTGAGGTAATACTCATGAGAGGTTTTGCGTCTCCTCGTCCTCTTTTATTCCCTCCACGGTATGCTGAGTAAGATTCTTGCATTCGAGGTGGCATTCCACCGCCGCGACCTCGAGCTCCGTGATGACGAGATCTTGAAGGCATATTTGGCGGAGATATATCCCCAAGTTCCATCAACGGTACTGGGCCTGATGTTGGAGGGGGGTTTGATTTATTTATCTGATCCGGTTGCTTTTCCTTCACGGTATCATCCTCCTAAAAAATCGAATAAAAAACAGGCAAATTAATTAAGATGTTATTTATGCTTCTAAAAATTCAAAGTAAAAGAAAAGCGAAAGAAATTTAATTCAAAATCACTACTATAATCGTACCTTGCTCGTGCTAGCAGACGACGAAAAAGGATTTTTGTCGGATGGTGGCCCGTAACCCTGAAGACGACTGCCACCTCGCACATTCTGTTTATTATTATTAGCTGGAGATCTAGACGATTTCTTGTTTGGTTCTCCAGCACCTGCTTCTTTGTCCTTTCTCGAGCGATCATCCTCGCTAACATTTCCTTCCTTACGTCCTTCCTCGTTCCCAGATGAACCAGATTCCTTTTCGATAGGTTTTTCTATGCTAGGAAGTTCATCTCGGTCTTCTTTACTTGACATTCGTTCATCTTTTTCTCTATCAAACTCGTTCCTCCGCGGTCTATCATAATGATCTCGACCCCCACGGCCTTTTCCTCGACCATCTGGCCTTCCCCATCCCCCTCTAAACCATATGCATTTATTTAACTTATGGAACATTCCATTTAACAAATGGAAAAATAAAAGAGTTATTACCTTGGTTGATATACCCCATGACCGACTCTTTCTCTGTTATCCTTATTTCTGCTACCTTTCATGTTACCTCGGTTGTCCAATTCATTATCGTCGTTTCGGTAACGTTGTTTTTCTATGTCCCTAGGTTTTTCATAATCTTTCTGTTTTTGATCATTGTGATCTTTTTCTTTCTCAGTAACTTCTTTTTCAATACCGGGAGAGCTTTCTTTTACAACATCACCACTCTTGCTTCTCTCCATTCTGCTCTCATTTTCCTGAGACGCTTTGGCTGACGAAGCATTGGAATTATCAGTGAAACTGGCACTGCTCCGACCAGATGATGTGTTAAACTCCCTATCAGGCGTTCTGTTGTCCCTACGAAACTCATTTGAACCCCACCTACCTGTCCTTGGTCTATCTCTGTTATAATTGCTGTTGTTTCCACGATCTCTATCTTGTCTTTGATCTATTTTCTGATTCTGCTGGTTATACCTATCTCGACTCTTGTCTTGATCTAGCCTATCGCTTCTCTCTCTATTATCCTTCTTTTCAAAATCTCGAACTGGCCTCTCTCTTTCTGACTCTTGAGGTCTTCTATCAGACTTTTCTGCATTGTGCTCGTCTCTATTATTCTGCACTAATTGTTGTGCTTTTTCTGAGAGAATGATTTCCCTTTCAGACGATTTCGATGGTTCTTTAGATTTTTCTCTTTCTTCATCTACTTGATTTTGTGATACATGTTCAGCATCACTTTTTGACTTTTCCCGAGCTTCTCGTTCACCCCAAGCTGTTGGACGGGGTCTTTCTACAGGTTTTTCTTGTTTGGGAAGTTCTTTGGGCTGCTTTGGCTCTGGTGGAGGTTCCGGCTGCAATTTGAGAAAAATCAAGACAAACATTAATCAGTCAGTAGAAATACTTTCCTTAAATTAAAGTTTATGCTATTAATTACTTTGGGTGCGGTCATGTTTTCTACTTTACGTTGTTGAATATAAACCCTCTTAGGCTTTGGTTCTTCTGTTTTACTAGCTTCAGGTTTAATGCCAGCCATATGCGATGGCTTACTCATGTCGTCTAATTCTTTCGAGTAATCATCATCGTCAACTTCATCTGCCCACGATGACGTGAAACTAGATTTTGAACGGAAAGCAGATTTTGAATCATCCGTTCTCTTTATTTCAGTTCGATTATCTCCAACTTCATTTATTTCTTTTAGAGATTCATTTTCTTTCTCTTTTAAAAGTTCGGAAGAATTTATTCTGCTAGTTTGTTCCTTTTCATATGACCTACAAAATTTAATGAATTGGTTAATCACTAATCACAAACCACAGCAAGGACAGGCGTTTCAGTTTTTAAAATGTATTCTAAACATACTTGGAGTCATAGTCGTTAGTAGGGCGCTTGTCACGATTACTTGTGTTACTGGATTCACTGTCGCCTCTGTTCCTTTCCAGAATTCGATATTGTGTTATCGGCTGGGTTCTTTCTCTATCCCATTCGCGATCTCTTTGGTACTCTCGTTCACGGTCTTTTCCTGAAAACACAAGTGTTGTTTGTAAAAAAACTGGCAGTTACTTTGTAACACAAGACACACGATTTTAATTTATTACTATCTACTTAAGAAAAAGCGGTTACTTTGTCATGTCATTAGCATTAGTCTGATACATGTCATATTTAATTTGACAATAAAATGTTAGCTAACCCGGTACGGGACTTGGGGTTTTCCGTGAATTTCCTTGAAACTGAGGTGGGTTACCCTGTTGTTGTTGCTGCCGTAAAAGCCGTGGAGGTAAATTACTAAACTGCTTGTTACCAAAGTCTTGAGGGCCACGAGGATCAATTCTGGAAGTAGGGCCTTTTTTATTCCGCATGTCATCATCAAACCGGTTGTTTCCCCTTTAAATTAAATAGTTTTGCAATTTATCACATTTACTACACAACAAATTAATGCTACGAAACTATTTTGTCAACATCAAGAAGCAGCATACCCTCTCCAATCTTCATCTCTAGAATCACGGCCTCTTCTTCCTCCACGATCTTTAATATCAAATGGTACATTAGATCTTCGTTTGTTCCAGTCCTCTTCATTGTCTTGTTCGTTTCCACCGAACTCTTTATTCCCATGGTCGTATCTATGTTCTCTTTGATCTCTCTCACTTGCACTCGTTTGCCTCTCAAGTATCCTAACAGGCTTTCTATCTCTTTCAATTTCCTGGCGGTCTGTATCAACTTTTCTTTCAGAAGACTTACGCGAAGGGTCTCTCTTTTCTTCTGCCTCATCGTCACTAAAACTGATTCTCTTATTATAGTCGACATCATCCCTTACTGACGCCCAACTTCCATCTTGGTCTATATCATCCATTCGTTTTAATTCTTCTGGTCTAATGATAGGTTTGACAGCGAATTGTTGAGTAGGTCGCATTGGTGGTGGGGGTCCCCTACCCCGGTTTCCATCCCTTTCCCTATGAGGGCCATCTGAAGGATCTCTGTGTCCAGAAGGAGGAGGTGCTCCAGGAGGTACTGGCATGCCATAGCGTGGCATTCCAGGACCAACAGGAGGGTAATAGCCTGGACCAGGGGGACCCGCATTAGGATACATCTATTCAAAAAAGCATTAAAACAAATTTTAGTGATTGATGGCAAAAGTTACAACCTCAATTGATGCCCAATCCTCAATCGAATGAGTTATTCAACTCAAGCAATCAAGTAATAACCCTACTTTAAATACGTAATACAGACTGACAAATAAACTTACAAAAGGTGGCATTCCGCGATACGGTATTGGATACACTCCTAATGGAGGTGGAGCAGGGCCTCCCTGGCCCAGAGACATTGGTGGTGGTGTCGGGCCCCCCAAGTTGGGACGTTCTGGGCCTGGCTCCCTCACAGGGGCATTTTGTGCTGGTGGGCCAGGAGGTCTTTGTGTTCCTCTGCCACCCCCCTGGGTCCAACTCCCTTCTGCTGCTCAAATAATTAATTAAAACTATAAAAATTGCAAGTGTTTATAAATGGGTTATGAGAGTAAGCAATAATGTAATTGCAATCTTCAGCAGACACGCAATCATTTAAATAATGAAAAGGAGCAAGATGATTAACTACTCAATGTGGTATTGGTAACCTACTCTGTGGCCTTAGAATCGGTCCGGGTCCATACTGATTGTCTAGGGACTTGGAAGAAGTTTGCTGTTGACCAGTGGCAGATGGAAGGTGCTGTTGGTTTGGATTCACCAAGGGTCCTCTGGTAGGCTCTCCCGCGTCTAGACTGGGAAACTCTTGGGCAAATCTCTGTGACTGGTAGTTGCCTGCGACTTCCGGACCACCGCCCCAATTTTTGTCCTAGATATACCATTGAATTCGTTTTACGTCAGTTTTCAT
>JAQFYJ010001140.1:0-10102 GCA_034694685.1 Isotoma anglicana | reverse complement strand
AACGAACAGATAATGTAAGAAATGGGGAGTTGATAGGTATTTCATATCACGTACGACAACGGTTGACAATTTTTTTTTACTCAGAATGTAATCAAAGATGTTTGTAAAAGAAGCGTGTTCCATGATGTGAATTAATTTAAAGCATTCTGCAGTTTTTGCATAGTGTGTGTCAATATTTGTATTTTTCACGGAAATAAATCTGCTTGGGTATTTACGACACTTTTTAGAGCTTTTGCATAAGTTGCTAAAATTAATAGCAAAATTGTTTAGAATGTTATAAGCTTCCCTGCAAAATGCATAGCTTTACAATTAAAAGCAAAATTTAAGCTTAAAGCTTGCCAAATCTTTAATAAAAATCAAAAGCCAAAAAATCGAAAACAAATGTTCGAAGCTTTAAAACATTATTGCTGCTACCTAAATGTTTTGCTTTTTTTCTACCAATTAAAAACCAAAACAAATCAAATCTTTTCAATATTCACTTTTCCCTTTTAAAAACTTTCCATCTCTCTTCTATCTCTTTCACACCACTATCTCTGCATTGTACAACCACAAAATACTTATCACCACTTACTCACCACCGCAATTGTTTCAGCACCAGTAAAAAAGGCATAATTACAATACTTATTAGTTGTTTGTGTTTTATTTGCAAATTTTACAGAGAGTGGCGATTTCAAGCCTACTGACTTAGAAAGGTAAGGACATGGAATGAAAGCACATTTTTATACTTAATTATAATTCCTATTAACAATCAAACTTTTTCAGACATGCATATTTTTCAAAGAGCAATTTTACTTAATTTTTGAACAAATTGCCTTTTTTTCAATATGAATATGGAAAAATTTAAGAGATTTCAAACTTTTTGCCCCCTGAACAAAATTAGTAATATATTAACCCACCGAGCTTTTTCTATTTCTCTAAATTGATTCAACAATATTTTATTAGCAAAAGTTTTAAAGTTTATTTTTGCATTTTCGTTCGTTTCGTCTATTTTTTCAGTCTGTCGATCGTGTGTTTTGTGATGTGGTTTTTGATATTCTATGCAAAGCAAAACTTATCTAGTATTTCGCTACACAAAGCTATATAAATAATAATGATGCTGCTGACTGGCTGTTATATTTCTTCATTGCGGTTTTTAAAAGTTTTTGAGACTTTGACACGTTTCTTAGTTTTTTCAACCCTAGTCTCAAAATAAAATCAGTAACATAGTTTGCATAAACAAAAAATGATATTAATTCGTGATATTTTTTTCTACTTCCTGAGAATTTATGCAGATCGTTTTCAAGTAAAACTTTTCTTTGAGGGGTTTTCTTAGTTAAAAAGAAACTTTTAAATTAGCCACAGAAGAAGTCAAGCAATCTTATTGAAAGCGAAGGGTAGCCTAGTGAAGAATAAAAAAAATCTAGAAGAAATTCATCTCTTAGTTGCTTTGTGAGAGATGCAAAAAAAATAATTCTTGCAAAAAGTTTGAAAACTTTTGTCTACATCTGTCTGCAAAACTATACCTTTTGGCTATAGAATAATAGAATAAAAGCTCTTGATTTTTGGACTAATTGAATGAGACAATGAGATCCAAAATTTAAGTAAAAAGCTGTAGAAATCAATTTCAGACTTGAAGAAAAGAAATACCCAAGCGAATTTTCATCTTAATTAATAACTTATCAGCAAAAATAAAAGCTTGCGTTTGTGGTAGAAAGCGATTGATGAAACTAATCCAATTTCTTTGTTTGTTTTTTGTGTGTTTTTCGCCCACTGTGTTGTCTCTGCACCTTTGATTCTTCCACCTTCCACTAATTCCATCCAACCTTCTTACTACACCCTCGAACCTTGAAACACTGACCCACAGCGAGAAAAGTGACCTGGAGGGAAGTGACCGAAGTACAGGTCACCACCATCATCCCAATGGGAAAACGGGGTTTGCCACCATCCCCGCCTCCGAGATGCAATTCACTCACCAACAAAACAGAAAACCCAGGCCACCAGACCCGATTCTCCCACAGGATATCCAAATCATGAAGGTACTTCACGTGGAGAACAAACACGATGATAATACTAATATTCTTCGTGGAGATATTGAGGTCAACGGTAGTGGTGGTGGTGGTATTGGTCTTGGTCTTGGTGCAGGGGGTCGAAGACGATCCTCCGGCACTTCCAAAGCAAATCAGTTACAATCTCCACAAAGTTTACAACCACAGATACAGCAACAACATCAAGTGCAAAATCAACAACAACTCCATCGACCACATCCCCACGCAAGATCTAAAGATCTTTCGAAACAGAATATCATTGCACATCAAAAACAATCTAATCAAAGTGTTGCAGTTCTGCCAGGGAAAAAATCTAATAGTAAAAGTAACTCTAGTAATAACAGTAGTAGCAAAGAGGAAAACACTTATCAATATTATCCTAATTATAACCCCCACAATCCAAATGCTGCAGTTAGGCCTCCAGACTCTCCGGAAACTTTTGGATGGGCTTATGGAGTTAATAGTTGTGATTCAAACCATTGTAGTAATTGTATTTTAAATACCCCAGGTCATAACGGGGGTAATGGTGTAGGTCACCAGCCCATACCTTCCACTTTCAATACGTCAAATACTAACTCACTAAATAGGTGATGGTTACTCAGTAAATCCAAGAGTAGTTGTAGTACTCATGGTACCCAAGACTATTTTACAGATCAACTTAATTGTAATACAACCCCCAGGCATAGTTCTATGAGTAAGCAGGGTTGTAGTAGTAGTAATAATTTTAAAAAGGGTCAATCTACTTCGAAAGGATCTTTATCTAGTTGTAGTCACCATCACAAATCTCCTTCTGTGCTCAATAAAATACCCGGAAATAGTAGTGTCAATCCTGCTGCAGATCTTACTGATGAGGAAATTGATAGGTTGTCCCCACCTTTGCCACCTCCACCAAATTATTATTATTGTCGGACTTCACCTAATAATCCGAATGGTTCGACTATCAGAGTTTAAAACTTTTTAAAATTGAGAAACTATTGAGAGCTAAATATTTGATAATCGAGATCTTTCTATCGCAGAAGAATGTATCAAGCAGTTTAGCTGCTAAAAAAGTTTCAAAATGTCTTTGTCATTTGTAAACTGTTATGATTATTAAGTTAGGATAGCATAGCAATTAAGTATTTAAGCTTGTGGGAATTAATATTATTATTGTATCTCGTGTGATATCAGTAATCACTGTACTGTACTACTTCACTAATGAGCAAGCACTAATCAACTTCGCATCGCACACTCTATAATTCGCATCGCAGCATTTGCAGACAAACCTCTGTCCATCAGCAAATAAATCAATAGGTATCTTTCTTCCATTAACTCTATAATATTTTTCTATTCTGATTAAAATGCTTTTTTTAATGAAATGAGCCATGCTGTATAAAAACTAGAAATAAAAATTTTTGGGAATTTTTCTCAGCGTGGGGGTTTCTAGAAATACGGGATTCTTTGATCTTTTGCTTATCATTGCTATTCTGTCTTTGGTGAAAGTGATATTTTTTGCATGGAAGATGAACAATGCTTGCTTTTGTGACTATTGGTTTTGGGTTTTGGTGCATCAACTTTCTTAATTATGTGATATACGAGCTTGTTTTCGAATCTAATTACTTTTTACTTGTTTTTGTTGTACCAAAGAAATTCAATTATTTAGGGTGTACATGTCCTAAGATAGACTTTCAAAGGTTAAGCTGAAACATGTGAGAAACTATTAGATAAAGTTATCAAAAAACTTTAGTTCCGGGTCAGTTGTTACTTTGTAACATTTGCTTTGGTTTTGAAAAAATACTTCGATTAGATGCAAATTCGGAATGTAAATTAGGTAGTAGTGTTTAGTATTATGTTTTCAGAGATTCTACCACTAGTTTATTTCACCTTGAAGTTTTTAAGTTTTAGTTTTAACCTAAACGGGCTTATTATTAGTCTCATCGGAATTAAAACTCCAATTTTACATAATTTGATTTACTTACCTACCTATGCTGCCTTGATCTTCAACTTCAACCAAACAAGTGCTTTGTACCATATGGCTACCACTAACAAACTTTGAAAATCAACTTCCAAATAAGGCCTACCTACCACCTTTGACCTTCAGTGCATGAAACCATTACACCTCAATTTACTTTTATTTCTTATTATTTTATTGTATATCAAAATGTAAATTCATAAATGTTTGAAAAGCTCCTTATTTCAGTGTACTAACTTCGTTTTAATTTCCTTATCTTTAGCAACACCGAAACGAACGTAGTTTCAGAGGGCGAGCATACCCCGTGGATACCAACCTCAACAAAAAAGACATAAACTACGCCGACCTCCAGCTTCCCAAAACCAGTAATAATGGGTCAATGAAGAAAAGCAATCGGGCCCATCACCACCCCTCCGCAATTCCACGAAATATTCCCCCTCATCGAATAGACTACGCTGAAATACAGTTCAAGCCCAGAACAAATGAGCAGGCAGAAGTCTAGCTATATTAATTAAATGTTTTAAATAGTAATTATAATAATCAATTGACCACGTCGGTATATACAAAATACCTATATTTCTTCGCATAAACTCAAAAATATAATATGCTTCTGTGAAGTGCTTTAGATGTTCTTTATACATTAAGTCACACTTTTAATAATGTTTGTGACCTTTTCTACTTCAGCCCCTCGCAAGTTACCCGGAGTTTTTCATCCATTAGTATCCATTAAATTTATGGATTGATAACTTTATAATTTAACTTTGTATTAAATAAGTATGACTGTTTGTTTGATTTGTATTAATTGAATGTGTTGCTGGACGCAGATCTCATCGTAAAGTTTAAAAAATATCGTTGGCTAAGTAATTGGTTTTCATTGTGTGATTAATAAGCTTTCAATATTGCAATGTATGAAATTAATAACAGGAAAGTGTGTTTGGTTTGTTTTAAAATGTATGCATTTGTTACATGGATATTTCTTAGTTTTCAAAGTTTATTTCTTGTTTTACGGAAACCCTTCTTATTTCAAATTATAAAACGTGCCAAGTCTTCAGCATTTCCGTTCCTAAATTAAGACAAAAAGCAGCCTCGTTTTTCACATCTTGATTATTTTAATTTTTAAAGCAACAATTAGTCATGAATTTATGCCTTACTATCTAAATCAAATCGTTTCAATCTTTTTTATAAATATAACATTGTACATATTCAGTCATATTATTTTTGTTAAAAGATTGAAGCTCTTGAGAGACCTAGTTGCATTATCTTTTGTTCTATTACTTACTTAAAAACCAAACTTACTAAAATAAAGCTTTAAACTATAGTTAAAAATTTTTTTGAACTACTTTTATGCTGGTGTCATGTTAACCACTTTATAATACTGAACTTTGTAATATTACTGTAACATATATAAGACAAAAGAAACACACCTATACTTTACCTATGTAATTAAGAATTACCTACGTACAGATATTTACAAATGTTCACGTCAAGGAGTTAAGTAATCTCCAGCTGGATAACCAAATATAGCATTTTATACATTCATCTTTTTGTACAGCTGATGATGATAAGCTAGTTAAAAGATTTACAATTATCTACACAAACAACAAAATATTAAAGCATTGATCGGTAGGGTGCGATCGCCTTCTGTACAAAGATTCACTTTCAGTTTAGTTATTGATCATGATGTTAAGGTAAAAATAAGATAAGTTTGCCAGTGTTGTTTACTTAATATACGTCAAATAGATAAGTTGAAATTGTGTATGTAGTTTAGGAGTCCTAAATGCTATGATATTTATAAAAGTAGCTTCTGTGTAAACCCTAGATTTGCCGACATTACCTCCTAAAGTATTTGTTCTTTGCTTAGAGTAAATTTAATAAGTAAATTTAATGTTCATGTAAATAGGCATTATTAAATAGTATTAATTTATAGTAATCAAATAGATATTCGTCAATATTGTAACGTAAGCATGATGATAGTTAAATAGATCAACGTTAATATGCCCGTAAGACACACTCTCAAAGAACCTTCCTTAACCACCTTGAATGTATTTTCGAATTTGAATCAGACTGTACGCTTTATACTCTCTACCCTGTGCTTGGCGATAAGCCATGTTGTATGATATTCAAAGGTTATAAATTTCCAAATTAATAGTGTTTAACTTCATATCCAAGATGATATTTAAATGATTAATCTGAAATGTATTTTATAAATTTAAGTAGGCTTTAGCATAGGTCAGGAAAATAAAGTGTCTGTCTGTAGAAGGTAGTTTAAGCAAAAAATTATGAATTCAAGGTAAGGTTATTATACAATACAATATGAAAAAGCAAAATTGTTGCCGTACGAGTGTATTTAGTCTGAGGTTAAGAGAGAGAAAGTAAAATATCCCTGATAATGATATTGAACATGTTTTAAGCTCATCGTTTATAATAGAGAATTCAACGTGACTATAAAAATAAAGAAGTGTATTTGTCATACTAATTGAAATTGAAAATAAAATTATTGATTTTTATGCATACTTATCACATCTGCAATCAATAAACGGAGCATAATACGTTATGATAATAATAGTATCTGATTCGCATAAATTCTGGCGATTATTAAAAAAACGTCTCCTTCCCCAAACTAAAGAAAAGGAAAGGAAAAGGTTTTTAATCAAATAATAATTTCGTAGGAGTTATTACTAATTTGCTCATTTTTATTACACAAAAAACAATAAGGTGCATTACTAACAGCAAATCTCTAACTATAATACAGTCAAGGTAGTCAAAGTCTCTGCTCGTTCGTTCGTACTTAATCAAAAAACTTAACAGCTCCAGCAACATTTTTGTGTATAAAAAAACAATTTAAAATACAATAATAAATAATTATTATAAATTAATTTTAAATATACAATTAAATTTCCTATTTTATATTTCTAATGGTCAAAACACGTCAAAATATCTATTTTATTTAAAGTAAGAAACTTAACAATTAAAGTTTCCAAGTTTTCAGGTCTGCTTTTTATCACTTGACGCATCATTGCCGCTTTGAATTCAGACTTTGAACCCTTTTCTAACCCGCGAGTTCCCATTCGTCTAGAGCTACAAAAAAGTTTCAAAAATATTTAAATCTAATAAAAGTAGCCTTTAATACGATTCAAGTTCTCTGCATGTAACAAATTATAGCACTTACCTTGCTGAAGCTGAAGCAGCCGCTGATGGGAATAAGTCCAGCTGTACAGCTTTGCTTTCGTGATTAAAAATACTCATAAACTGTTCCAAAATATCTGTCTCGATGATGTAATCACCGAAGAAAGGAAAATATTGAAAAGATCCACATTTTCGAATAAGCTCCAATATGTATGAAAACACCGACTCAGCAGGAGGTGAAGGCCATTCTAGTTGCAATAAGGTCATAAGATGACCAATACAACGCATGTCCTTCGCTGTTAGAGAAACGTCCAAAGATTCCTAAAATCAACGATTCAAAACGTTAACTCACACTTTTGCAGAATACATGCAATGCAGAATATTCAATTATGATTTCTTACGTGGAAACACTGAATTAATATATTTGCAGCACATGCAATAATTTCTGATCGATTTTCTGAAACAAAATGCACTCTTCGCTGGAATATAAAATTTCCTTTATGATCAAAGTTGTAAACATGAGAGTTGTAGAAACTGAAGTCTTCTTTATTTCCACTATAAGGTGAGAAAAGTGCTTTAGGTTCTGCAATGCATGTGGGTGAATTAGCAGCTTCTTGATGAACAACGTCAGACACACTTTTTATTGCAAATTCAGCTGCCAGCTGGAAACACAAAAAAATATATGAAGTTTTTCATCATAGACAAATATATAAGCACCTTTAGATAATGTTTTTGTACTTCAATCAAACCTTAAATTTTTTAACAGCACAATACATAGAAGCCAATTTTAAAGTATTTTGAATGAGCCGAGCATCCTCTGGACAATACTGTCCTGTGTAGGTCCTATAATCGAGAGTGAATTCTAGAAATACATTCCAATTTTCTAGATTCAGTGAATGCATGGCACGCAGAATAGAAAAAAACTGCGCTTTGAGTTCTCCTTTAAATGTCATGACCATATCCCAAATTTTAACTGCTGTGAGGAAATGCTGTAGAACTTGACTCTGATTTCCTCCAACTGATGAACAATTAGACACACTGGTCAAAACTGGCAGGCTGGGATCTGGTTTGGCATTTGGATTTGCTTGAGGGGTAAATACTTCAACTAAAACCAGTTTTGATTTTTCTCCTAAAATAAAAATAAAGCTGAGATGCCGGAAAATTCTAAATGATTCATTGAAAATTGTCAACTTTCAATAGCTCATTAACGGCCACAAAACTTACCAAACTTCGCAGAACTACAACTATACAACAGGTCATAATAGGCAACCATACATCTCAAAAATACAACCACAAAAATATACGAAAGCTCTTCAGGCGTATAATGGTTACGATGCTGATAAGCAACTGCGAGAGCTTGATATAAAGATTCGATGCTGTTAGCTCCTGAATTTTGCACGACGCCTCGGAAGAAAGGTGAAATCTTCCATTGGCACACGGTACCAATCTGGTCAACAATATCATATAATTTTTCCCACCTGTGTAATTTACAGCCAAAGTATACTATAATTAATCGTGACTTTTAATAACTAGCCCAATACACAATATGATATTTTTGCAAAAATCAATACAGTACAAACCTGCAGTTTTCACTTCCTTCATCTTTCTTTTCAGTGTCACCAACCAGCACATAATATTCAATACACTGGTTTAAAAGTTTGGTAAACGTTGGGGAAGGCGCTAAGTTTTTGCTAAGCTGTAAAACTGAAGGGACCAATTCAACTACTAACAGCTTCCGGAACGTTGAATATGCATCTGATTCGCAAGCTAAAAGTGTAAATAACATTTCACCCTGCAAAAATACATAATTTTAAGCAATCTATGATCAACAATAACTGTTTTAGTTTGTTTTTAACCTAATATTAATTTTCTTATTTTCTAATGATTTACCCCATTCTTTTGATTAATCGTATCCGGATATAACTTCACTAGAAGCAACATACACTGACATTTTTCAAATAAAACTTGTGTCAGCTCGGAACACTGAATAAGAACTGCCATTTGTATGTCTAAATTTAAAAAAAATAAAAAAGTGCGATATCAGCATATGATCCGGTAAATAAACATTTAAACAAAACACTAAATTATTTTGAAATACCCTTCGAAAGTTCGCGAAAAACATTCTGTAGGAACTGCTGTTCTGGTGTTTCCTTTCCTTTTGTAAGTGTACATATTCTTACAGCTGTGGCAATGTCCAAAATATCTTTTTTAATGTGGCTGCAAAACTTTCGAAATCTATATATAATGAATAAAGAAAAGTACCTAAATTAAAAATACTTGTTGATATTTATTTAGTTTCACAAACTTACAAGGCTTCAAAGCAATATGCAGTTCCTTTCATATTTTCCAACCGTTTTTCCAGCAAATACGCTTCATACTGCAAGAAATAACAAATTCATGCCGTTACAAAATTTTTACTTTTATACAATACCAATTGAAAATTTTGCATATTATTCATTAAACATGAAACATATTCAAATGTCAAAATATGATATCACATTCAACATTTCACATTCATTCTGATTTTTAAAGATTAAATTTTTAAATGAAAAGGGCTAACCTGTAACGTGAAATTGGAAGAGATGACAGACTTGCCCGTAAGTAACCACGCTTTTGCATCGTAAGGAGCTGTTGTTTCAGCCTCTTTCGATTTCTGAATTATAAAATTTACCACATCATTTTCGCTTACTGATTGTCTTCGTAACATTTTAAATCTTAATTTAGAAATCGTTGATTATCGATTATCAATTATGGAGATTAAAGAAAGATTAGCTAGATCTATTCATTCACTGAATTATAATAATTCTGAATTCATCTGGATTCTAGAATTGAATAGAAAATTTCTATTTCTATTATGTATTAGAAATTAAGGTCAAAAAGTTAATCTTTTCAATTTTCAACCTCTTACCACAGCGCTACGTGGTAATACCACTTAGCACAAAATGTTATACATTATAATCGTAATATGTAATAAAAAAAGTTTTGAATTTAAACCGTTTCGGTT
>JAQFYJ010001139.1:0-10106 GCA_034694685.1 Isotoma anglicana | reverse complement strand
ATGTTTTTACAAAGTGGGTGCATCTAATCTACAGACGAACTACGATATGCATTCATGGAATAAAATGAATACTTGAAATGATTCCTAGTCAAAGTGGCAAAAGTCAATTTGGCAAAACTGAAAATTTTCATAACACTGATTGTAGTTTTGGTTCTTTTTTAAACCTAACCTAACTTAAATGAACCTAACCTAACGTAAAATAATCTAATTTAACGTAAAAAACTAAATCTAACCCCACAAAATCTCGGTTTTGCCAAATTGACTTTTGTCACTTTGACCGAATACCCTTGAAATAAGCCTAAATAGATGTAGAAAAAGTAGGTGCATATCAATATTATTTTCGTATTTTTCTAAATACTGACAAGTGAATTTCTGAAATTGACGTAGGCGATTATTATCATGTTGGTTTGTTTTCACGGACTAAGCTATTAAATGTAGATATCCCAATTATTTGTCTTCGTTTTTTTTAAATTGAGCCTTTTATATAAGTGGAGACAGTGATTTCGAAATCATGATTACCTTCATAGACATATAGTATATGTACGATTACCTTCCACTTGTCCGATTTGTACGATCCTATAACTGGTAAATAAAGCTGTCTTGCATCTTGGAATCCCATCCCGTGTATGGACAAGACACCCAGAAGAGAGATCGCCCTTTACAGTAGAAGGGCGATCGATCTCTCTTCTGTGGACAAGAATGTTTTCTCCCTCCTAAATAGCCCCTCACTTCGGCCTCGTCGCTTCCATGCCTTATCCATGTCATACAAAAACGTCATCTTTATGCCCAATCTGTAAAATTTACCTATTACATTGTAACGAGTAAAAAGCCGAGTGTTTGGTATTTTGAAGTATTAAACTATATATGAGGTATTTATTTTGTAGGAAGTGTGCATGATAAAATCCTACTCATAATAGCTGAAATGTAACATTTCAAGAAAAATAAAAAACACCGTAGTTAAAAATAAGAAAACACTAGCTGGTTCATATTATAAATTCACTAAGGGCAAAGAAATGTTTTCACTTGTAGAGTCTATTTTGTTACATATATTTCAGAGTATCAGTTTATTAAAAATTCATTGGTTTCATTTCATCACCTTTAATATCTCATTTACAATTATATGTATGACCTTATACGACCAAATATATTCATTGCGTCTAGTGTGGAAACTACTAGAAACTTCTATTATAAATTCTAACCGCTTTGAAAGTTTAATCGTCAGAGAAGTCAGAAGCCATACAACGATGGGACAGTTTATCCTATAATTATCCTCACTCAGCGTATTTCATACTTATTACAAGTTTTAAGTGCCAACTTAATTTTTTTTGTAGGTCAAGACCACCAGCCATGGCGGAACCGAATGAAAGAGCGAGCACAGTGAATTCTAAAATTCATTCTGATTCCGGATACGGATCTAATAAATCAAACAGCCAATCCCAGAGAAGGTAATACTAAAACTAAGCTATTTTTAAATGACGTTGACAACTCTACAAAAATTTTATTATCCGGGGTCAAAAGCGTAGCGTAAAAATTTAAAATATAGCAATTTATAGAATCTTATGAAATTCAAATTCTGAATTGTAAAAGCACATATAATACACTTTGTCAAGTACGGAAAAAGGAAGTCATGTCATTAATTGAAGCAGGGAAATTGGATGCTTTTATGTTTCCGTGTTTCAGACAATTAATGCTATTTTCATACTTATGGCTTTTCGTTCGTCTTGACAAAGCTATTGAATTACATTTTGTTTTTGAAGTTTTGATTTTGTCCCTTCCTATACAATTAATATAGGCATTAAAAGTTTTAGTTTATTAGGCCGTAAAATATTTAATTTAAAAACTATTAATATTTGCAGTTCTGGAAGCAGCAAGTCCCAGCATAGTTCTTTATCAAGCGGGAGTGGAAAAGGATACCCACCTCACCCAAATGCACCAGTTTCAAAGTATTCCTTTCACTTTTAAAATGCTAGAAATTAGCTAAATAATTTTCCGCTTATGCAAACGCTTTTAAAATTTCTGATGCAAAACTAAAAATTTCAGCGCTGATTGTCAAGCTCATGCAACAGGATCTCCAGGTCCGGTCTCAGTCAATTCGACAAAGCGTCAAGGCAAGAAAAAATGTAAGCTTGATAGGAAACCATCATCAGGTGAGAAAAATGAGTTGAGGACGTTGCAGCTGCAAGATACCCAAATTAAAGATGGGTCTAAAAAAGGAAACGGGGGGACATCCCAATCTATGGAATATGGGGGCACCTCAAGTATGCCAAATACACCTCAACCCCAAAGTCAGATGTCACCTGCAAGCAAAGCATCAAGCACTCATGATAGTAAAGCGTTACAAGTTGCAGCGTTGACTCATGTCCTTTCATGCATGAAGAAATTTCAAGATCCAATTACTGGTAAGATTTATCCAATGTTACAACATTATTCTTGACAAGACAACTCAAATACATGATCGATTTTTCATACAGTAAATTTGTAAAGACTATCATTTTAAAAGTTTAATCGAGAGAGGAAAGTAATTTGAATTCCAACAAGGTTATAAATAAGGTGGCATTATACCGCAAATTCTACTGATTTATTCTAATACCTATAGTTTCTAAAGCTTATATAATTTGGTGTCAATATCTAACTGGTTCATTTCGACAGAATCTGAACTGAATGACGAATCAGATGATTGCGTGAGACCTAACAAGATTCACTGGCAGGACCATTTTTCTGAAAATTTTAAAGAGGCATCTAATGAGGTAAGAGAAAAATTTGACACAAAAGCTTATTTCTAATTTTTAATTTAAAGTGTGACTTTTAGAAAACTGTTTCACTTCCCATTATTTAAATAAATGTCATTGTAATCTCGTTTTAGGATAACTTTGCAGCAGTAGTATCCTTGGATGATGGGATGGTGGTTTATGTGACTCCAGCTACTGGTAATATCTTGGGATTTCCTAAGGATATGCTGTTGGGAAGAAGCTTTGTGGACTTTGTTCATCCTAAAGATCGAATGGCTTTTGCCAGTCATATAACTTGTGGGATCAACTTTCCTATTGGCGACCAGTCGCAATCGATCCAGGGTATGCAAGGTACAGATTTTCACTTTTTAGTTATATTTAGTTTCCGGAAACCATAACCATAATCTATTTCCTAATTTTAATCCTAAAATCTTAACTATAGTAATTTATTTTAGCAGGAATAATAATTTAATTCCCGGTATAATACATACCATTTCTCATATTTAACCTATTGCATATTGTAAGATTTAAAACGTGTAGCTAGAAATTAACAAAACGGTATGGGCAGAATGCATCATAAATAATTAAATTAGTCAAATTCAAATTTTTAAACCATTAGGACTTTGAACCTTGCGTTTTTTGTTTAAAAAAAGCGTATGAAATGAAAGATCTCAGTTCAGTCATCTTTGATTGAATTGATTTATTTTTGCTGCAGGTCCAACTGTGAAATCCGAGCCATTCTACTGTCGACTGAGGCAGTATCGAGGTCTGAAGACGGTTGGATTTGGTGTTATTGACAAGACTGTAGTGCACTATCCTTTCAAATTAACCATGCAACTGAAAAAAGTGGAGGCCCCTTATGAACCAAATGTTGCAGCTGACAAATCTTCAGGAATATCATCGGACAGTTTTTCCAAAAGCGAAACAATTAGTATGAAGGAGACGTCAGGGACAAAAAATAAAGATATAGGATCATCTGCCCATAACTCTGTCTACTTGGTTATTGGGGCAACAAGGATAAAGTCTGCTTATCAATGTAAGTCGAGCTCCTCATATTTTTTACTTGACGCGATATTTTCCTGAGTGAGAGAAGTATAGTGATGAGATTTGTTAACCATCATCAACGTGATAAATGTCTTTTTTTAATGCATTATAATGTGATCGATAAAGATTAACTATAGGTACCGAGATTAAGATAATCACGCTAATTATATTCTTGTATGTTTTCAGATCCTGAAGAAATCCCAAAACACCCAGGGAAATTTGTAACACGTCATTCTGCAAGTTGTCACTTCGGTCACATGGACTCCGATGCTATAAGCTACTTGGGTCACTTGCCACAAGATTTGATTGGAAACTCAGTTTTGGATTATTATCATCCAGAAGATATGACTTCTTTAAAAGAGATTTATGAAGCTGGTAAGCCTGTATTTCTAAAACGGAAATAAAAGATTGACAATGAATCACATTGGGCTTAAATTACTTTTTACTTGTTTCCAGTTATGCAAGAACAAGGGAAACCATTTAGGAGTAAGCCGTACCGATTTCGAGTTTTTAATGGTACCTTTGCAATACTTGAGACGGATTGGTCTTGTTTTATAAATCCTTGGTCTTGGAAACTTGAGTTTGTTATTGGGCAGCATCGAGTCATACAAGTTAGATTTTATTTAAATTAATGAATTAAATGCCTTAATTAACTGGACATGGTCTTAAACTTAAGTTGTACTTGTAGGGACCCAGCAACCCAAATGTATTTATGCAGCCAAAAGTTAGCGAGGATGAACTTTTAAAATTACCGGAGGACGTCCTCGCAGACGGGAGAGAAATGCAAGATGAAATCCGAAAAATGCTCACTGAGGTACGTATTTCCTTCAGTTTATACCTTTTTAAGCATTTAAGGTCGATTAAGGTCATAACTGGATCCTGTACGATTCCCTACCTTTTCGTTAGACGGTAACGAGACGTCTCTCCGACCCCTTACGGCAGCAGTCCTCCCGACGTAGAAAAGATTTGGCTGCATTAATGGAAACTCTTCTGGAGCAAATGGCCAAAACAGAAAATTCGGATAAGTCAGGTTCTCAGTGCAGCGGATTTTCTGTTATGGTCAGTTTCTCACTGATTGATTGCTAACTGAAACTTTGTCACAACAGGGACTTCATATTATAATTGCTTCCATTCGATTTCTAACCTGTTTTTGATTTTAGGAAAGGGATTCAGTGATGTTGGGTGAGATCTCTCCACATCATGATGATAATTCTGGGAGTAATCAAAGCTCTTCGACACCCCCGAGTTATAATCAACTTAATTACAGGGAGAATATTCAAAGGTTGAAAAAGTTTAAAAGATTACCCGTTCGCTCGAGAATTTCATTCTTATTTGTTTACAAATGTTTCACACAGTTGGTTGCATTTTTCTTAGATTTTTTCAAAGCAAACCTAAAACAGCGAGATCGGACGAGTCCGCGGAAAGCAGTAGTAAAATGGATACTCAAAATAATCGATCGTCAGATTCAGATAGTAAAAGCTCCCCAATCATCGACTACAGTTCTAGCTCCTATATTAGGTGGGATCATCTAGTTCTGTTAAAATTAAATATTTGTATGTCGGTAAACAACCTTTCGTTACTTTTCTTTAGATATTCTAGTGGCAGTAATGAAAGCGGTAATGAAAGAGTTGGAAGCAGTGAAAACGTTGGTTCTGGTTCTTTAACTCTAGCACTTTTGACACGGTATTGATAAGTTTTGAAATAATTTGCATTTCCCTGTTACATTGTAATACGGATGAATTAATTTGAAAAAATTCGTTTAGGCACAATGAAGATATGGAAAAGAATATGATCCAAAGGCACCGCGAGTCTCGGGGGAAGAGTTCCATGACTCCTGGCAGTCATAAGGAAAGTCGACATAGACATTCTGAAAATGTTCCGTATGTGTATCCTGTAGCGTCGTCGAGGAGTTTAGATGACTCGTCAGATATACTTAGATATTGTCGAGCGCAACGATCGAAAAAGAATTTACATAACGTATGTCCAACTTGGAAAAATTGTAATCAATATTTTAACTAAATACATTACTAATTACTGTGATTGAATTATTCTGCAGTGTGATGCAGCACATGGATTAAAACGTACAGGAAATGGTTCCTGGGACGGAAATTCTCACCATGCAAAGCAACCCCATTTGGATTTCCAATCCACATCGAATTCAAACAGTGTAGCAGCAAGCAATAGCAATATAGTGGAGTCGAATATCCCCCTGGAATTTGCAACATCAAACTCAATAAAATTATGGCCCCCATTTTCAATCAGTATGACCCCCGGAATCACAACCCCATCTTATAGGTAATACTAAACGGTGTTTGCATGACTTAACCCCTTTATAAGTACGTACGCATACCTCGTACTACTTGATGATCGCACTGATGATTTTCAATACTCCGTAACATTGAAAGCTTTAATTTTCAAAACGGAATATTGGGAAAATTATTGCTTTTTCATGTATTTGAAAGAGCACATTATTTTGTAGCCACTCTAGCAGCTATTTTATATAACTCAGTTAATAATTTTATTTAACCGCAAACTCTGGACAAGACGGTATGCATAAGGAGTGTTCGGAGATATTGAAAATTATTATAACATGTGCCTGTTTACTTTTCCTACAAGATATACTTACCCGAGCTATGTCTTCACAAATCCTAGCTCGGCAGGGCACGTCGGAAACAGCACCCCTGGTGGGGTTAGCATTACTCCTGGGTATCACTATAATATTGATCCTAGTGGGGGTAAGCAACAAATGTCGATGATACCACCAGCTTATAATCCTAACGGTGTTGCAACCGTACCGGCTACTCCTACGTCGTCGAATTTAATTGTTGAACAAACAATGAACAATCCAAACGCTGGAACTCCGCTTATCTTTCTTGGCCAGCAACAATTCCTTCCTCAGCAAGGTAAAGAAGATACGATATTTATTTCTATTATCATTCTGTCTACTGAACTTTGCAATTTTATATGTAATTTATTGTCAAACTCTTCGCGTTCAATCAAGCTATAAAATAATTATGCACAGCGGTATATTGTACAGTAGCAGTTGATCACTTTGTGCCACGAGCCACGATTCCCTTTTTTGACTAACACTTTCATGGAGAGACAAATGAGTATTTGTACATACATTTTTCTATATTATATCTTTAGCTATTTATGTGTTATTTATCGTTGTTGGTGGAAGTTATCTTTAAATTATCGAGGATTATCTCACTGACAACTATATAATTCTTATTGAGCAAGGTGGGCAAGCATCATTCTGTGAATCAGGGCTGGTACTGGGTGTGGTCGTGTGTGGGTGGTGGTATGGTTCTCAGAGAGCACTCTGCTCAACTCTCAGGATTGTCAGGATACTTACTGTTCTGTAGAAACAAAGGATCTCTTGGTGATGATTGCCTCTGAAGGTTTCCAATCCCTTTGCCAATAACTAACCCAGGGTGGTGCGGTAAGAAATCCTTTTCTGTATGTTTCATGATGATGCATCTTATAATTTGTCATCTTTTAATCGATGAATTCTAATTTGTGTGTTATCATGATTCATATTATAATCTGGTTTGGTGATTGATTGCACGCATAAAGGGTATATTAGATCATGGCGTGGCATTCCAATCTCCTCCCTTACGTTGATCGTATGATCTGTGGTGACAATAGCAATTCTTTTATATTTAATATTATGATATTTATATATTATCTAACTTATCTATCTGAACTATATCTGTTTATTTGTGCGTAAAAGCTCATAAATCTGTGATGCAGGTATTTTCTATATTTTTTAGAAAGGTTCTTTAGGATCTGGTTGATGGAGTTTATAAATATTGCATGGCGATATGGCAAAGCTTTACTTTTCCTCTTGCGCTAGCCTATCTCCATTTTTAAATTCGTTACAATTAAATTACACCCAAAGTTTTTTCCTAATATTTGCAGTTCAATTGATGCCAGCGGGAGTAGTTTATCAGCCAATGACATCACAAATGTTCGGGCAACATCCACAATTTTTAATGCCTATGGGAACAATGATTCACCCAGGGCAGTCTATGTTTATGGCAACTCAGCCTGGGATGTCACAAATTTCGGGCCAAACATCCAGTGGGGTTTTTCCACCTACGAGTATCAACCTGATGACAATACCTACACCACCTGTCTCACTGTCTGAGCAAAGGATAAGCAAACCTAGTTCGATTGCTTTGTCTGCCAGTGGAATTTCATCGATAGCAAGCAGTACGATTATGACAAAAGTTACTTCCACTTTTACCAGGCCTGCTGTTGCTATTTCTAGAGCTAAAGGAAAGTTTACTAATGAGGTAGCGTCCGCAGGTTCTGCAACAATGACATTTTTAAAACCCTCATCTTCAAGGAATACTAAAGGTAACTCATCGGGCCCCGGAGAAGATATTTCAATGGTCTCATGTTCTGAAAGCAGTAGTGGAAGCGGGTATGAAATTTGATAAAAAATATAAATCCGATTTATCGTCACAGTAAAAATGACAAACAGCGTTTCATAATATTCTGCTTTTCTTGATTTTTCCAGATCTGACGAAAGTATGAACGCATCAAGTATAAATACAAAAGACTCGAAAGAATCCATGGACCAGGACCAGTGTAACTCGGACCAAAGTATGGGATGGGACAATCAAAGTGAAAATTTAAGGGAATGCCAGAAATCTTTAAAAAACGTTCGAAACAAGGAACTTCCATGGCTAGAAAAGGTGGCTATGACATCGGATCTAGCTTACCGGTACACCCTTCCGGAGAAAGATTTAAGAGATGTTTTACGAAAGGACTTGGAAGCGTTGAAGATCATTGGAAAGGTAAATTAGGCGTTGAATCACAAGTTTTTGGGAAAAGGTTTTGAAAATTGAAAGGACATAACTGACGAGTGTATGTTTCTGAGTTCTAGCAATCGCCCTTGGTTAATGATCAGTTAAGCATGCTTTACAACGACCTTACTACGGTGGATGAAGACAATACAAAATCATCATCATCTGAACTATACTGGGACGATGGGATGTCTAGCAGTAGTGGTGAAGAGTTGCCCGGACCGAGCAACGAAAAGGAACCAAAGAAGGTACTTGAATTTAAACTTAATAATTAGCTATTTTATAACGCGATGTGAATTTTAATTAATTTATAATGCATTGCCAATGTTTAGCTGAAGAAGAAACTGAATGTGCACCAATACAACAGGATGGTCCTGACATATGAAGAAAACGCCCCGTTTCCACCAGAAGAATTCTACAAGAAGAAAGTTTTCCTCAAGCCTGCCCCTGTAGCACCGCGTCATCCGACGACCTCATCAAAAATTGCAAACGCTGCAACGGTTGTATCGTAAACCAGATTATGAACTTGTAATTTAGAAAATATAGCAACGTAAAGACTCAGAATTAGTGATATGTAAATATAGTGTATTTTTATCTCTTCATGATGTAAACAAATTATGGCTTAATGCCAAACTTTGAATTTGCACGTTCTAAAATAGTTAAGTATTTTAAGTACAACTTAATCTAACAATCCTATAAATCTTTTTTTAACTGTTATGTTCTTCGATTTCATACAAATTATAAAGATCTAAATTGTATATCCTTATTTAGGATAATTTTAGTCAGATTATTTATTTATTTTATTGTATTAATTCCAATGTGTAACTTGACTGCCGAATTCATAAAGTGAACGCCTTGCAAAGACTCATGACCTCGAACTAAAATTTCGGTTTTACTCGGTAATAGTTAAGAGGTTACTTCTTAGGAAATTAGCGCAATCGTCTTCTAAACTTTCTAATCGAATGTATTCTTTTGAATAAATCATATTTCGCAAAGCAAAAAAGAGTAAGTCCAGCTCTCCCTTGTCCAGTTGTCCTCCAAAATCATATGCTTCCCTTAAGTCAAATTGAAGCATGTTGCTCAAATCAAAAACTAAAATACTGCTAAAAATACTTCAAACCTAAATCAAATCACAATATATAAAAAATGCAAAAGTTTTTGTGGTGAATCATCAGTTTTTTACTTATATTTCTGAAAGTGAAAACGGTTGAGTGGTGGAATGGAAGCCGAATGTGTATGCAGAATGGTATGTAAAATTTTAAGGGATTATCATCTTGTTCGGAGCGGGCGCTCATTTAGGGTTGAGCAGTTTTTTTGTCATTGCTGAATGTAACGATAAGTCAAACCGCAAATGTGAAGAAAAGCTTTGAAAAGAAAGCAAAAATAAAAATTATAAAGTGAACAAACAAAAAAAATCCATTTCGAAAAATTATTTTTGAATTTAGTCATCGTGTATCAATTGAATAATTGTGGTATTTCACATCTATCTCTTGGAGCATTTGAAAAAGATAAAGTACAT
>JAQFYJ010001138.1:0-10109 GCA_034694685.1 Isotoma anglicana | reverse complement strand
ACTTACTTATAGAAGAGTAGAGAAAGTCCGAAGCGTAAAAGTAAGTCGAAAGAAGAACTCTTGAGGCATCCTAAATTCTCACACTCGTTTGAAAAAGAAAAAAAGAGAACTCTTAGAAGTCTGTCCGAGCGTAGACTCAGTTACATTTACAATAATACTATTCACTTTGACATTAACTTTACTCCTATCTCACATTTCACTTCCACTTACACACTCACACACATGCAATATTGCTTTTTAGTCTTATAAACACATTGGCGATTGTCCAGTTTGCCCAAAAGAACAGATTTCATCTCGCTCGCAAAATTCTTTTTTTTATTTACTTCTCTTAAATAAGTCTTTGCTTCCAGGTCTCTTTTAACCGTTTTTAAATGAAATACGAGTATAAAAGTTAAACACCAATTAATTTAGACTTTTTATACAGGAAAGCAGTTATAATATATAGGGAGATATATTTTTTCGAGTTTAATCGTACTACTTAATTATCTATTTTAAAACTTCCCATCTTAACAAAGAAATACATCGATCTGGAACAGAAAAATTATTAGTCGTACATTAAATACACATGCAGACCTTTAAGAAATCAGATAACAAGTTTATAAGCTACATACATATAGTTCATTATGGAACAGTATTAGATTAGCTATTTAGAATTGTAAATTTGTGATTGCCCGGATTTTGTTAGGATTTTCCTTGAATGTAGTTAATTATTATATTTATTATAGTAAACGCGTTGGATTTTTTTCCAGAAGTAGTATTTAGTATAGTGTATGTAACAACAATGCATACGAATTTAGTTGTCCATATTATATAACTGTGTAGTAGCACTGGAGACAAGCACCATAAAATGTTTTCGTCCGAGTTTGAGTCGACATAGATGAAAGGAAACACGCCCAACGCATGGGGTCTTTTTTTATCCTTGTCTTTTACTCAAGATTATATTATCATGTTATGCAGTGAAAGTACGTACACGTTACGAGAGAGTCTTCTTACTTAACTTCAACCAAGTTACAACAATATACAGACTGTGTGTTTCTCTGTACCCATTCACTTTCTAAGCTTAATACATACATAATACTTTTAATATTATCATTTCCCTTTTTTTTGCTTAAGCTCGTCGTCCTCTCTGTCCTTCCTTCATTCACTTTATCTTCGATGGGGACTTCTTCCTTCCTACTTTTATAAAGAGATCTTACACAGACAAAAAGAAAACATCCTTGCCCATATTCTTCTCAAGGAGGTATATCAGATCATCATCCTAGACAACAACAGATAGTGTAGACTTGGACACACAGACTATAATATAATATAATTCTATTTGTTAAAAGAAGGATGATGATGCGATGTTAGATACACTGCAAGTGACTTCTATAGTATGATGGCAACCAACAGTCTTTCTAGGTTTCCTTTACTAACGCAATAATAATAATACATGGCAATGGATCAACACTGCACACAATTTAATTTGATCCTGTCACTTAGCCTCTGTACACACGGATTATTCCTGAAATCTCTGAGGGGGGTGACCTTCTCACCTCATTAACACCCCGAGTGACACTGTTGATGAGAATTTGGTCGCTTTTCTTCTCCTCCAAGTCTCACTTAGATAATGTACAAGGGTGGAGGGACAGCTTCCAAACAACACGTTGCTAATGAAAAAAGTCAAGAGTACCAGTCCACTTGCTGGCATTCTCATTTCTCCTGCGTTACTGTGGGACGACCCTGTGTGTGTAGCAAAGAAAAAAAATATTTTGAATGTTTTTTAATAGAAATTTAATATTATATGTCTATGTCTATTAATAATATATGTATGTAAATTTTTAAGCCTTTCTTTATTAAGAAGTATCATAGCAACACTTATAAAGCTACAACAACAAAGATTTATTTATTCATAGCTTGACAGATGAACAATCTTATTGAATAAACTTGACTATTGCGATACAAGTATCCGAAATGAAAGTCAAACTAACTAAAGCAAAGAAAGGGGAAACTAATCCAAAGCAATGGACAATTGAAAACAATTCATTGGCAAAAAAAGTCTATACTTATCAGAATAGAGTGAAAGTAACTCAGCTTTCTCTGTGAAGCGGATTTGTTAAGTAAGAGAGAAGGGAGGGAGAAGGTAAATCATTCAAGGAGAGTGATATCAGTAAAAGAAGAATGATTCCGTTCTATCCCTCATCGTCGCCCTTATCCTCACTTGACAAAAGTCTTTCTTCCAAACAACGCATTTGTTTTGATTGAATTTCCGATGTCAAAATCTTCTATTTCACCTCCCTTTCATCTTTTACTTTTCTCTAGTTTTTTTATTCTCCTTTTCTCCTACCTACTCTACCTTTTCAAATCTACTTATGAAAATAATCTTTCATCATTTCTTGTTAACATAATTTATTTCTCAATTGAAAACATAAATGTAATATTGATTACTGAGAATTGTAATAATAATGTTTTTTTATTTAATACTAGTTTCCTTTTGGAATAAACGAACGCTAGTCCAGACGATAAATAATACTTTAAGTATTTTTATAAATTATATAAAGGCAAGTTAACAAGAAAAAAATTAGGTCAAATCATATAGAGTAGAGATTCAATTAAATAGAATTTGCCTGATTAAAATTTAGAGACGAAATTGAAAAGATGATATTAGCAATTTATTTCAGTCTTTTATCAAGACAAAGCATGCATGCAACTAGCACTTAAAAAGCTATAACAATATTATAAGTTGATGAGAACACCTAATTAAAAAACGACTTACAAATTATATACAAGAGTAAATCCATAATAAAACCCACAATATAATAATAATATAATACATGGTGGCATGGCTATGGCATAACTAGCATATGACTGATGGCAATGCAACAATTTAAGCAGCACTTGCAAAACTTCACTTTCCTTCCTTTAACTCCAGAAAGATAATAATAGTGTTTAAGCCATGCGGCTAAAGGTAGCATTACATCTCCTGTGTTGCAGAAGTACCTTTAGTACCTTGTATGTAGGAGGATAAAATGAAAATGAAAAAGGGTTGGGAAAAAGTGTACTGAAAGAATCAAATTGATCTCATCTCATCAACTCCTTAATTCAACTTTGGATGAACTCTTCTCATAAAAACAGTAAGAAAGTCCATCCCCTTTTTTCGTACCTTTTCTTACCGAATCTATCTCTGTGGATTCTATATCTTACAGTATCTATCTGTCCCTTCCCTACTTTCACTTCACAATAAAGGGAGTAAGTATTAAGTACGTATAGGATCAACCTCACGCTTTTTGATCTTCATTGGATAAGAAAGCCACGTTTTTTTACTTGAGGGAACCGACTCTACTTACTTATTGCATCTAATGTAAGTAGAAGTGTATAGAATATAAGAATATAGATTGAATAAGAGAAGAGGCTGTTAGAAAGAAAGTTAAGAAGAAGGAAACAGATGAGTTGGGTTAACAGAAAGGGTAAATTGTTCTCTGGGAAAAGGTAAAGGTTACAACAGATGAGGTTTAAATTAAATCGTTTACTCACCAAATGAGAATAAAGCTAGCAAGAGACAAAGTTTACACCAACCAAGCAATAGCAAACCACCACTACCACCACCACCGATACGAAGCAACCCTATGTGAAGGCTCACCAACACCGACCAGACCAAACCCAACCTACCACTATCAGTTTCTTTTCACCTCTAGCCCGAAGTACAAGTTCACAGGAGAAACGGCAACTTTCACTCCCAAGACAAAAATGCTTTCTCCCCTTTCAATGTGACTTTTATGTTTTTACACTATTTCTCTGAAATTACTTACATCTCATTAATTTTATTTTACTCGTTGGATTACTCAAATTTTATTCTTAGGTATGCTTTACACACGATGATTTTAAGTTACATCTGAGGTATGTGCAATAGAATGTACAATATATACACCTTTTTCATTTACAAAGGAAAAAATTCAGACGAAAAATACCTGCGTTATAATATGGTATCTAGAATACAACCAAACAGACCTACATTGTAGAGTGCACACGTTTAAAAGAAGAAAAAAGAAACAGATCTAACCCAGATGCATACGCAATAGAGTGAGAAATGGGCATTGGTAATGTCACCCTTTTTGGTAGTTTTAGGGTGTAAAATTCCTCTGTAAATTATAAACACCCCAGAGTTGTGACAAGAGTTAGGGAAAACTTTCATTGTAGATAGGTAACCTGAGAGGTATTTCATAACTTTGAAACTTTGGAATTTCAAATGAATGGTCTGTAAAGCAAAGAAGTTTTAGTTTTAGTGGCATACAAGAACCAGGATGAAAGTCATTCTTTGTACATGCTAACCTATCCCTGGCTGCTAAGAAGCCCATATTATTATTATTATCATGTGTATTATTTTATAAGGGAAAAAGTTTCCAGTATGGAAAGTGGGAAACAATAAATATTTATTTGAGCGCATTAAACATACGTGGCCTACATTGAGCTTTCTGAAGTACATTTTGAATACGATGTACACTCTTCCTTCCTGCCTTTACAAACTTTTATGAAGTCTGTGCACGAGTGGGTGAAAAAAAGATATGCATTGATCATCAACTCTTCAAAAATTAACTTTCTATCGTAAACTTCCCTCAAAACGAACAATAATCATAGTTTATTAAGGTTTATAATGCACAAAGCAAGTAGCAATGGGTGAGGTGGACTGGACATATGCATCTATTTTTAACAAAGACAAAACTACCACACACACATATATATTTATGATGAACAAATCTACCTGAATTTTGAAATCGGCTGTTAGTGCCAGACCCAGTGGAGGAAGAATTGTCCACAACTGAAGAGATTTTAGGGCGATCACCTTCACTTATAGTTTCTTCTGATGTTTGATGATAAAGGTTGTGTATTTTGGCCAGACAACTCAACCTAAGTCGTCCATTTATAAAGTAAGATTGCCGAACTGTAAAGCGTATTTCACTTAAGGATGTTTTCTTATAGGCAGCATCACGAGATTCCTCCTCCTCCGATACGGTGAAATAATTTGGATTCGCCTGTTTAATAATAATAGAAACAAAAAAACTCAGGCTATAAGTCGTGCTTTCATACAACGTAAGCAATATAATTTATAAGAGTGAAACGTAATGAAAAGAAATAAAAACTCGTACCAAATGGCCATTGATGAGCCAAGTAAGATTTGCAGCTGGTTTTGAGCGATATGAGGTACAATTGGCTTCCAAAAGGTCTCCAACAGCATACTCCTTCCTAGCTAATCGGATTTCAGGCTTCTTTTCAGGGTATGCTGCCCAAATGAAAAGTAAAAATATCAATTGTAAAGACTTAAAGACTTTCGAATGTAAGATTAACCCGGGGCTACGCAAGAACTATCTGGTAGTTTGTCAATATGGTGGATTGTGTCATAATAATACCATCGTCATCCCCATCATCATGATAAACTATAGGGGGAAATGACTGCTTTAAGAAATTGTTTTAAATAATATTCGTGTGGTGTGCTGATCGCTTTATAGAAGTTTAGATCCATCGTCACATCTCATCACGAGACTGAACCGCGACATGTTATATTTCATGTTCTTTCCAAGAGATTATTGGGGATGAATAGTGACAAAATTAACTTGTTGTTGTGGGATAAGGTTAAGTCGACTTTGTATGCAAAGTAAGTAGTAAGTGATGATATTTCAGTGGTGGTGGTGGTGTTGGTGGTGGTGGGTGATAGTGCATGTGAAAGTATTTTGTAATATTATGGAGAGAGAGAGAGAGGGTAAATGTTTTGGACAAGACAAGAGCCTGTGAGAGAAGAAGAAGAGAGGAAAAGGTGACAAGTGACAGGAGGCAGGCGCTACTAATATCTCTCTAATGGGTATTCCGTATCCACACCTACTAATGCATGTCCAAATGGATGGGACCTATCGTCCAACTTAACACAAGATCCTAGTCTAGATTTCTCCCCCAAAATCCTGAGATTTATGGCTACGACATTTTGGCTTTGGCCTCCTCTCCTCTGTTCTCCCGTCTTTTCTTGTAATTGCTTCCGATATCCTCACCCTTCCATGTCTTATCTCATTCAAACCTGAATCCAGATTGAAATGTTCGGAGGTAATGATTTCAGAAGCAAGATCTATACCATAAGCACAAGCTAGAATCTACCTGTGTCTATAGTAATAGTATTAAATCTTTCTTAGAGAAGAAGAATTTCCCTATCGTCTAAATACGTCCACTCTGATCTGAAGTCTTTAGAGTAATAAATTTTAAATGTACTTTTATCCTCATCTTTTATATCTGGATTAGTGTGACATTTTTCTCATTTTATAAAATTTAACCTGTAAAATTATTCTTATTAATTGATTTGTAAAAACTTATGAGTCTTGTCTGTTTTTCCTTAGAAATATTTTTAAGTGGGACTATAAGGTACCAGTTGTTAGGAAAATTTACAAAATGATATTTTCCTTATTGTGCCTGAAACCTCGAAAGCATATAAGTTGAAAGCCACTCTAGATTCAAGACCTGTTACAGCGGATACTGATACGAAGAATATTGCTAGACTGCACAAAAAGAAAAATTCGCAAAGTGGCACATTAAGCTGTGTTCGCGTCGAGTAAGTATCACACGTTCTTTCAATCCAATTCATGTATTATGGAAGGCTTTTTCAGAATCAGGAAGTATGTACTATCTTACCGCATCACACTACACATATTCAGCATTTGGGACAGAGAAATGTCTCCGCAGGGTTCGCTTTTCTCATACATATCTTACCACACCAAGCCAACACCTACCTACTATAATATAAAGTTAAAGTTCCATAACATCTTTGCTTTGGTGAGTCACTACTACTCCCATACATTTCTAATTTACACGTCTTCTGTAGTCTCAGACAGTGTATTCAATTTTTCATGGAACCGGAAGAGAAAGAGACGGACAAGTAAAAGAGAAACCGTTTTTAGACCAACATTTTAGTACCTGAGAAACTTAACGCAGAGTGAACGCAGTAAAATACTTAAATATGGAAACATCTCTCTATTTTTGTATTTCTTTATGATTCAAAAGTGAAAGCATTGGGTAAAAGTTGAAAAGTAGCCAATTGTTGTAAAGGTAAAATAAGATGAGTGACCAATTAATACCAGCATTATGTTTTTAAGAAACTCCTACTTATTGTAAAAACTTAACAAAGGTGTCGATTTATGGGTTTGTATTGAAATTGAAACCTGAATCTGATACCATATTGTATACCATCTTCACAACTGATATGTATTTGCAAAAACATGTACAATTGTCTTTCATTTTGTTCGTGCAGAAGAATTTGTAATGGATGCTGCTGATGCTACACAACTTTAGAGCTCTGTCGTGGACTGATTCCTCAACTCATTGTCAGTCGACTCCTTGCCACATTCAAGCTAAAATATTTGCATATGCAGAATGAAATTTTGGAGGATTTGCTAAAAGTCAAAGACAAGCTTTTTCTTTCTGACGAGATGAAAATATCTTATAGAATAGGACAGATGGATATCAGACAGAACCTGATCTCAGTAGTAGTAGGTGGGTATATGGGTGGATAGACTTAGACTTGAAGGGAGCATAAGGCATGCATAAAGCTGAAGAGGCAAAGTATGTGCATACAAAGCAGGGCAATTTGTTATGTTGTGACTTATTTTTGATGGACACCGCAAATGGGGCAAATAGAGAAGACAAATGGAGAAAAGTAAAAGTCTGGTGAAAGCCTTTTTTCTCTCTTTGAAAACTTTCTTCAGCCTCAGCTCTATTTATTTGACTCCACATATGCATAAACATCCTTCCTTGCCTCTTTCTCTCTTACAATGTTATGATAAGAGGCAAAGTCTATTCTGTGGTCTACTTGAGCTTCTTAACAATTCGCTCCTTTATACCCCTTAAGTATCTTAAACATTAGCTTTGTACGAATATATTATAATGCTCTGTTTGTGTGTAATATTGTGGCTAGCAATGTTAACTTATCTTTAGCTTACTTAAGATTACTTAGGAATATGCAGATTTGGATGTGTAGAGACTGCGGTTTTCTTAACCAACATTGTGGGCCAAAAAGTTCTTTAAAAGCCTACTTAGCTATTAGAAGGCGAAAGAATATTGGTTGTGGGTCTGTTTTGGATTTTTATACAAAAACGCTCCTATCAGATTTTGAATGTTTGTTGTTGTTGTTGTAGTTCACAAGATCTTTGTGTGATTATGCTTGAGATGTATTTATGAATATGGCTTTGTATTATTTACTCGTATCTTATGAAAAATCCACTCTTTAGATTTGGCATTCCATGGGCTTTTCTCCTATTATCATTTATTTATTGAATTGCTTCTGAACAACAAACCACAAAACCAAAACCAACTTTGGCCTTTGCTTTCTTCATTTATTTCGCACTTCTTTTTAGGAAATGAGCCTCTTCTTAGGCTAAACACTTACGATGAGAAAAGATGACTCTTCATTTAGATAAATAAAGGATAGAGAATATAAGCATTCTCTCGCATATAAGAATGACTTGTTTAGTTTAGGCGTATTTCCAACCTATATTAGTACATGAATGTAATATAGAGCAGGATACGCTTGTTTATAATAATGCAATAAAGATTGTCTCAATGACGTGACAACTTTATTGAGAGAACTTTCGTGTGATATTGTTAATCAAAGATTTTTTAAACAGTATTTGAAGACTTTACCCCACCCTGCCTAAAACCTAGCCTGTAAAACCCGTTTTAGTATCACAATTTGATCAAAAACAAATGTTATGTGGCTTTTGCAAGAATTTTCTTACAAAATCTTTCCCCTTCCAACTGTACAAAAATAAAAATATATTCCCTCCCGGTCAATAAAAAATACATTTGACTCTGCCTACAATTAAAATCATCAAACTTACACAGAACCAATTAGATATAATTCTCAGTGAGACATATGCTAACACGAAACACGAAGTATTTCAATCCAAATCATTATCAAGATTCAAATAATCTGCTTAGCAAAGTTAACCGCTATAAAAATGCTGTCATTTATTCGTAAGTCAAAACCTACCAAGAATAAAGCATTAAACAGTATACTTTCCAAGTCTAAAGAAATCTTTGTAAAAAACAAGCTAGGAACAAGTAAAAAAACGTGGTGACTGGTTAGTATAGTTGAAGATAGTAGCGATTGCATTTGCTAGTAGTTCTTAGGAGAAAAATATTTTTGAGTAAGTTGTCATATTTTTCATGAGGCATATTCTTTGACTTTGTCGGCTTCATTGTGAACTAAACTGAAGGAGACAGGATGAGCACGGTTGGATATATATGAAAAGCTACAGTATGAATGACGTGAACATAAGAAGAGATAGGAATAGAGAAAGTATACTAAGAAGAAGATGAAGGAATGGACCGTTTCCCTTTAGTATTCTTGATGTATTCTATTCACTCCTCTTCATGAGGAGAAATATTTTCCGGACAATAGAAAGATTGTAAGAAGGTAGTTCATAATTTTAAGACCTTTTACTTTACTTATTCTACTTCCTTTCCCTCCTAACTTTCCCTTGCTACAAAATTCACTTCCTTCCCCTACATTTTACATACATACAGAAAAAAGTAAAGTAAAGCAAGGATAACAATGAATGGGCACATCTTGAGTATAACCTAGGAGCCGTTCATAGCTACACGATTTATTTCTTTTTACAAAATGACATTAGATATTAATCCAAGCTATATAATATAAGTTGTCCGTAAAGTGAAATATTTCCATTTGCTAAATTCCCCACGTCATTTACAATCACAACCTTAGATAATACAATACATACAGTCAGTCTTATCCATTCATACCATAATGCTGTCTGCACTGCATCTTAAACACATATTTTAAGATCGACAAGGACTTTTAGTTGAGAGTTGTGAGTGAAGTCGCTAAATCCGGTGTATTTTACATCTGGAGGATCTATAAGGAAAATACCAAATACCCCAATCAAACTGTTTTCCTGCTATTTAGACTTTTTCACGGTCTGATTGTCCAAGATGAATGGCTCTGAGAGAAAGAGTGAGGACTTGAATGTTCAAATTTTAGTCACTCTTCAAAATGTATTTTATAGTACTGAATTTGTGCACAAAATAACAGAGCAATACAACTTTTATCCACCTTTAAAGTTTGAAACTCTAAAGTT
>JAQFYJ010001137.1:0-10111 GCA_034694685.1 Isotoma anglicana | reverse complement strand
CACACAGACACACGGACACACAGACACACAGACACACGGACATGATGATCTCATAAGCCCTGGCTCGGGCTAAAACGTAATTTTAAAACTTTAAAACATTCAATTTTGATTTAGTATTGAAAACCTATCAAATAACAAAAAAACTTGAAATTTGACGTTTTTGACCTTTTGTGACCTTAAAACTCACCGTACACTATAAGGGTCCTATTTCATTTCGATTTACTCGTTAAAACATATCGGAATACATCGAATTTGAAATTTGACCTTTTTTGACTTTTTGTGACCTTATAGGTCATTGTACACTGTAAGTGTCCTTTATCATTTAAATCTCCTCTTTAAAAGCTATCGAAACATATAAACATGAAATTTGACCTTTTTTGACATTTGACCTCATTTCGTGACCTTGCTGACCTTGTAACATAAAAACGGTCATCACCATTGAATTTCTTATAACTTTTAGATACAAAATCATGTATCACATAATTTTTATGAATGTTGCGCCCCGGGGCGCACATAAGCGCGACTGGGGCGCTTCGTCGTAGGGCGCTGTATTTCAATCCCCCAGGTCCTTGAAAAAAACTGAATCCATTACAAAAAACCGGAAGTCAATACGTCAATTGGTTCGTGAGATAAATTGGCGACGGACAGACGGACAGACCATTTTCATAAAGTAGTGTTCCACTACTTAATAATTAAAGATTATTATTTATATGTTATCTCCTCGTGTACAGGCTTTGAAATAAATCTGCTTTTGTTCGAAGCAAAATTTTGAAAGTTTTTTCTTCCTCTATCACAATCACAGCAATATGTATTCTGATTTAAGTATGTGTACTATTTATTTTAAGCATATTTTTCTTGTGAATTATATTCATAATATTAAATTGTAGCATGGTGAGGAGAAAAGATATGTACAACTGGAAGTAGTAACTTCCTATGAGGGTAATTGATTAAATTACAAAGGTGCATTATTAAGTAGCGAAAGCTACTTTATGGGAATGCTCTGTCCGTCTCCAATTTATCATGAACCGAATGCCCCTCAATAATGCACGCAAGTGTTAAACAGCAAGACTTCTCAAATCCTCAATTAAAATACAAATTTGTAAAATAAATTCCCAAATGTCATATTTAACTTCATAAAGTAAAACTAAAACAGAAATTCCCAATCCAACCGTTAAAATTACGAAAAAAGTTCCTAAACTTGGGGTTAAAGTCTGTGGTCTAAATACATTTTGTTCATTTCCACTAAACCAAATTCTGGGTTGCAAACCTTTAAAGAACTTTTCCCACATTGAGTAAATCCAAGACTGGATTATCAATTTGTCAATAATTAATTCAAATAAATGCTTTCTACATGGAAACCTTTTTACACAATTTAAAGATGAAAAATTCCGGAATGGTTTCATCTTGTTTCTTACGTATTGGTTGTAACCACAGTCAATTTACTTTTTTAATGCATCCATAAATAGCAAAACGAATATTTGCATAACAAGAGGCAGTAACGAGGAAGATCCTTTTGAGATATATGTCGTGATTGGTGCTTAATGCAAATATATGATTTGCCTGCACATATTTTGGTCAGAATTTTACCACAACCGGCAATGTACTTACAGAAAGTAGCAAATAAGTTGACTTTTATGAATTAATAAATGGATTGAGAAAAAACCTTCAGTGGAGTTTTATATTGCATGTTTATATAATGCTTATGAAAATCCATATCTAGTTGATTTAGTTTGTAATGTAATCAGTTTAATCATCAATATACGGCATGAGGTGTATATGATACAGACGTATAAGGTATACCACTGATGTATTGATGAGCTGATACATACAATTTGGTAAAATCACGCTGAGACTTATAAAACTGTCAGCAATGTTAAAGTTAAATCCATCAAAACTAAATTTGCAAACCTTTAATTTCAATTTATTTTGCACTCTACAGGGCAAAACACGTTTACAATAGTACCTAATCGCAATATTGATACAATATTTTTTGTATTGTATCTTTTACACAATACTATTAAACTTAAAAAAATCAACTCTTTGGCTTGTGAGCACAATGTCTGAGAAAAATTTATAAATGACAAACCTCCCAACTTTAATAAAGTAGCTTTCGATACTTAAGTAATACAACTGAAAAAGATTATGGTAAAAGGAGCAAAATGTTTCGTGTTAAGCCAAATGTCTTGCATGCATAATTTAATAAGCATAATACAGTCATTTAATTCCACAAATAAGCAGGATATTTGAAAGTGATCTTCCGCTCACAGAAGTGCTATTAAGTTTTAATTTTTATAATATTCGGTTTGGAGGAAAATTTAATTGATAAGGTGCAACTATATCTTTTAATTTCAAGTAGCTGCATGTTGGTTTAGTAATTATAATTTAAGTTTATTTGAATGAAATTATTCTTCTCTTACATATAAGATGAAACTTACTATATGGCCCTCCATTTTAAAATCCTGCCTTATTGGAATTCGTTGCATGTAGCTTTTTAAGAATACATTACATTTTGAATATATCTTACAAACCTCAACATTAAAGCATGAATTTCTATTTGAGATTGATATTAAATAGTGTATTCTTTTCAATCGCTGTATTTGTGGTGATGGAGCAACATTTCCTTTCTTACCGTTCCATTTCATATTGAAGACTGATTGTCGTTCAATTGGTCTTAAACTTGTTTGGGGATAACAAACCGGGATAAATTGCAAATTTAGAACATAATTTTTAAACCTATAACGGTTTTTACATATCGAAATTGAGTTTTATGTGAAAAACGATCATCATGGCATTACCTTTAAAGTAAATTATTTTAATTTGGAACTTTTGACATTTAACAAAAAAACACTTTAAGTAACGCTTAATGGAACGAAAATTTATGAACCTTTGCTGTAAATGATTTCGCAGTGGCTTAATGTCTCATCATTATTTCAAACTTGAATTATATGGAAAGATGGAGATACAAATTAGGAAAGAAAATATGAATATTTGCAAATGTTATTAAAAGAAGGAAAGTGCAGGCACTCAGTCACAGCAAAAATAATTTTATTTGTAAGAAATGGATATTTATATAGAAGTTGGAGGACAATTAAGTATGAGGAACTCTTCCACTTCGAACATCAATTAACAATACTATTGGAAATAATTTATGTACGGTCTAAATGTAAGACCAAAATCTTAAAATTAATAGTTCATACAATACTTTACAAACATTATTCTAAAACAATTTTTAAATAAATACAATTATATAATACAAGTGGCAAGTGAAATGACTAAAAATAAAGTAGAAAAAACTATATTGGTGTTTATTGGGGAATTGTGTGATACATTATTACATTGGACGATACATAGCACTTAAATCAGTTAAAAATCATTAAACTATAGGTGTGAATAAAAATTTAATTGCCTAATTTTGTTATTGATTATAAAACGGAAATCAATTTGACTTCAGACCCTTGGCGAGATATGCTAAGAATTTTAAAAACTCGTCGGATGTAAGGTAAAAAGCAAGGATGTGAGGTAAAAAGCAAGGATGTAAGGTAAAAAGCAAGGATGTAAGGTAAACAGCAAGGATGAAAGGTAAAAAGCAAGGATGTAAGGTAAAAAGCAAGGATGTGAGGTAAAAAGCAAGGATGTGAGGTAAAAAGCAAGGATGTAAGGTAAAAGGCAAGGATGTGAGGTAAAAAGCAAGGGTGTAAGGCAAAAAGCAAGGATGTGAGGTAAAAAGCAAGGGTGTAAGGTAAAAAGCAAGGATGTGATGTAAAAAGCAAGGGTGTAAGATAAAAGCAAGGGTGTGATGTAAAAGCAAGAATGTAAGGTAAACAGCAAGGCTGTAAGGTAAACAGCAAGGATCCTAATAACATTTGTGAAATGATCGTTTATGCTCTTCTTTAATGAAAATTATAGACGATAACAGAAGCAATTAAACAGCTAACGAGGATTTAAGGAGAGATTATTGAACAAGTGCCCTGTACCGTACCAATCCATAATGAAATGTGTGAAGTGGGGCGATAGCTTCAAATGTGCTTCTAAATATATTACGCAAAAATGTTTTGATTATTCAAACATACAATTAATTGTTGGCGAAAACCTTGCATACCAGTTAATTGAAATGCTTTTCAACTTTCCATAAACTCCTTCAACACCTTTCTTTTTATTTGATTTATTGCCATTGAGTTTCGTTTCTAACTCTTGTACCTTAAATTCGTACTGATATATATCTGTCTTATTTTCTGCTTCCTTCATAAGTATAACTAGAATTTTGTACCATACGAGTGACTTTTCATACTTTCCCTTTTCGTATGAGATTTCACCCAGTGCTTTTACTGCATCATTTGTACAAGGAGAGTTTTTCGCTAATATGTTAAGAATTTTATAAACTCGTTTCCCTATTTTGCTTAAGTGTTGTTTTTTCAGTTTGTCGTAAAGATTTAGCCCCAAGAAATTGATATTTAAAAAATAATACGATTGTATTGTTTTATATTGTTTTGAATTGATCACTTTCTCTAATGATGAAACTGCGGATTCTAAATCCCCTGACTCCCAATTAGCTTTTGCAATAAAAGTCTTAATTTCGCAAATTGTTTCGTAATTTTTCGGAAAATTTTGTTTTACAAATTTTAAAGCCTTTTTTAATAGCAAAGTATTGCTTATGCCATTGAGAAATTTTCTGTAAGCTGGGAAATTAAATGTTTCCATGCATAAAATTAGTTCACTATAGCATTGCGAATTTTTATCAAATCCAAAAGTGGACAGGAAAGATAATTTTTCCAGCAATTGTCTGCGAGTTACTGAATTTAAATCTAAATCATTTTCAATTGATTGATATAACTCCACAAAATTCGTCAGTTTTCCGTGATTAAAAATACAGTCTATAAATTCACAGAAATAGCGAATTGAAATGGTTTGACAATTCCAAGCCAATTTGCACACATTGTTTAAATGAGCGATTTTAGACGAAAAAGGTGTTGTGGACTTATCTTGCTTTGAGGGTATACAAGCTGAAAACACGCTATCGAGCAATGCCGAGGGATACTCAGAATTTTGCATTTCGTGCCTAATTACTTGCTGCACTAGTCTGTGGATACTTATACTATTATTATCCATTTTGATAACAGAATACTTTAAGAGTAAATCTATACCTTCTTCAAAATCTTCGAATTTCATGTTAGAAATTTTACAAATCCTCTCCAGGAAGTTCAAATCAATATCATCAGAGTGTAAATAAGCAAGAACGTTCAAAATTTTAACGGCTTCTGGAGTCAAGTTTTGAATGGTTAGGAGCCTGTTTACTGTTGATGAATAATTATTAGCCTTTGCATTTAAAGTTTTAACAATTAATTCAGGACCTTTTCCCTCATATTCCTCAAAATAACTAGAAACAGAGTAATTTAGTGTATAACAATGTAGTTTCTGTTGATCAATGTAAGTGATAGCCTGCTGCAATGCTAATGGGTGACACTGCAAAATTTCTACTAACTTCTCTGCATCATTGTCAGGCAAACCTGTCATTAACTTTTGTACCAAAACCACAGCATCTTTCGTTTCTAATACATCTAATGTTATCTTAATTCCGACATTTTGAAGCACGCAACTGTCCCTACTGGTAATCAATATGCTAAGTCGAGAGTATTTGACCATTTGAGTTGTGTTGATTATGTTGGTCAATTCATCATTTTCAAAATTAACGTCGTCAATTACAACCAGCAATCTACTACTGAAGCCTAAAATTGCTGACGTAAGGTGCCGAAAATTTTCCGATTGAGATGAATCTTCTTCTAATGATATTTTTAATTCTTTCGACAGAGACAAAATCGACTTACTCAAGGCTTCGAAGCTGTCGCCTTGAAGCCACACACAGCTTGTGAATGGGTCATGACCACCGGTTACTTCACTTGAAAATCTTCTGCACAATTCGGTTTTTCCTATTCCACCCAATCCACAAATCCGGACAACACTCTCTTTGTCTTCAAAATATGTACGCAACTGCTGGAGTTCTGATTCCCGACCGCTGAAGCTCTTCGTAGGTTTTAGTAAACCATGGATAACTGGACTTAAGTCTTCTGGTATGGAAGCATAAAATTGACGATTCGTTGCATTTGAATTTCCTCCACCTGTATATTCACTGTTTTGTAGTTTTTTGCATCTTTTACAAGGCATTGTAGTAAAAACCAGCTATCAAAATAAGCACTTATTTATAATTATAATCTCTAACCTTGCTTTTGGTGATTGATTTCAATAGCTCGAATAACATGGTCCTTAAAATGTGCTTCCAGATTTTCTGTTACAAAATTGAAAACAGTAAAGTAAACGAGGTTTTAAATGTTCTTTATAACAGTTGTCAACTAATACAGCTGGAAAATACTTGGTCACAGCTTACAAATACAAAAAATGCTTGCTGTTATAAAATTTAAATAAGAAGGAACGGGCAAATTAAAAAAATAACATCATAAGTTCAATGATATGCATATTGACTTATGATTTAAAAACCTAATAAAATAAAAGAATTTCAAGACAAAAAAATAAATATTAACATACCAGCAACTAAATTGCAATCCATGTTTCTTAAATTTTGGCACAGATCTTTGACAGTTGGGTTTCGTTTTCGTGAGAGCCAACTGGCAAATATTTCTGAAAATAGATCATAATAGCGGAAATGCGGGTTGGTCAATAAGTTTCTCCATTTTGAAATCTCTTGAGGCGGTAATTTTAGCACTTTACACAACTCAAACCAACGATTGATCAAAACTTCATCGGCTATACAAATTGTTACCAAATCCTTTGTTTCCACAAACGGCTGTAATGCTATGGGAGCGTTGGCCATTTCGTCTTATTTTCAAAATGGTAAAAATCTTCTATAGGTAATTGACAAATATGCTGGAAATTGGCAAAGAGATATTTTTTATCCAGACAAATTAATAACAAAAATCGTTAAAATATTTCTTCATATTAGTTTAATTCGCTCTAATACCTTTAAAAGATGCTTGTGCGAAAAGTATAAGTATATACGTATTTCAATCAAGCAACTCGGCATGTTTTTCTCCACACAAAAACGCTTTATTAGTTTGTTCTGAAGTTTCCGGTCGAACCCTATATAAATTTCAAAGCAACCGAACCATAAATAAAAAAATTAGCTGATACAATACAAAATTTCAATTTGATACTTTAAAAAATCACTTCGATACTTACAAAATTTTTTTCAGCAAAAATTATTCAACAAGTACACATAACTGTTTAACTCTAATATGTAAATTGATAACAAAAACCCGTTTGTAAGAGATTCCTAGCGACTGAAGTAGTAAACGAGAAAGAATATAGTATGAGATCGACTTTTCGAGCAACTACCGGCTGGCAGTCTTCGACATTAGTTTTTATACTTTTTTTTATTTAATTTAGATAAAGCTACTTCAAGTTGAATAAACTTGAAGTACATGAAGTATTAATTTATAGCTATTATAGTGAGTCGATGGAATTTTTTATGTCTTTTTTTAAATATTGGTTAATGGTTTGTTATGTGATATGTAATACATTACTCAAATATTAGTTGTTGCTAATAATCGATACCTCGTTTTTACCTTTATTTTGTAGTTTGCAAAATTGAGTAATGACAGCTACTTTATGGGAATGAACTGTTTGTCTGTCTGTCACGATAACGTCCGATTAAATGGACGGTTTTACTTGCAACATGCGGCTTTTGACTGAAGTTTTTCAAAACGATTGCAATTAAAATCCAGCGTGCTGCGAAAAAGTATTCATTTCGTGCTTGAAAGCGTTTCAAAGCGCAACTTGCATAAAATCATGTGATATATGATTGATCATTTCACAATATCAGAAATCAGCTTGTATTATGCGTTTTTGCTGTGCTAAATGAGGAAGTTAACAAATTGAGCTTTCGAAAAACGTAACATTTCAATTCTCATGTTCTTGGGTAAGTCTGGACTCAAAAGTCATGTAGATGAAGTCAAATAGTAAATTTTGTATATTTTGAAAGGTACTGAAGTTTAAGAATACATTAAAATAAATTGTGACCGTATTGGGAATATCAAGTCTTTTGTTTTGCAGTATTCAAATTAAATACAATTAAAACGCATAGCTTTTGCTACTTGGTAATGCCCATACTTAAAGTGCTTTCATGCTTTAACTACAGTGAAGTTCATGCATTTGCAATTGGACAATGTAAATTTGGGGTACGCACGTAACTTAAATAAAGTTCATTCAAATACAAATATATTCAGAGAGCAGGTTCAACAAATATACATATTAATAATTATTACATTGAGTTCAAATGGGTTTAATTATTTTAAGAGTTTTCGTTATGGAATAGTCAACAACAGTGTCAACGAATCGAAAGATTTATTTTTATGGACAACTCTTCCAAGAAAGTGCATTGTATTATGATCATAAAATAGATATCATCGGCGCTTCATGAAAAATATGCATCGAGTTCATTGAGATAAACAGTTCAATTCAGCATTCATTTTAGGTTTACATGTAATACATAAAACACAATAAGGTGTCATGAACGCCTTTCAATATTCATCAAACAGAGAATAATGTACTTCAATGAACCTCAGAGGTATGGTATTCATTCTTATCTCAACATTTTGAGCTGAAGCCTAAGTTCATTAACTGTTTGTTATGAATTGAGACAAACACTGAAGATAGTAAATATATTGAACTAGACGGTTTGTACCAATAATTGTATTTAAACACATATACATATGGTTGTTCAAACAATGGTTAAACAGCGCTTGTGTAACTCCAATACACCTATGAATAAAAGTGAGAATAAGTCTCGA
Organism: Isotoma anglicana; assembly: GCA_034694685.1. Classification (NCBI taxonomy): domain Eukaryota; kingdom Metazoa; phylum Arthropoda; class Collembola; order Entomobryomorpha; family Isotomidae; genus Isotoma; species Isotoma anglicana. The sequence goes on along the minus strand of JAQFYJ010001137.1, from coordinate 1,313 downwards.
TAGGAGTAAAATCTTTCATTTGGTAAAGTATTTAGAAAAATTAAGCTGAAAAATATAAAATTCCTAATGAATACGATTGGTATTTCATGACCTCGGTTATTTTAAAACCAAATGTTCAACCTCAATGTGTTTTAATGAAAATATTATCGAATCTCCTATAAATAACTTACACTGATGGTTAATTTCAAATTTTTAAATTTGTGTTAATGTTTGGAAAATTAAGTCAAAATAAAAACCTTAACGTCTAATATCAACGCACCAATGCCTGAAAACGCTGCATTATATAGATTAAACAACGAAAAACATCAAAAGAATAACTTAATTACTCTCGGAAGTGTGTATGGAGTCGAAAGCTTAGAGATAATACGAAGTTGAGATCCTTATAGTCCATCCTCAAAAAAAATTTAACACTTAGTTATGGCTTCGGCGATTCACATAAAATACGACATCTCATTTTACCCATTAAACATTTTCTGAATTTTTTATATTTCACGATAGTTTGCAGGCTTCTATCATAATTTAGAAATATAATCAAGTTTAATTAAGTATTTGAAGAATATTTAGGGACACTATACTTAATCTTTGCAACAATTCCAAGACTTTTTCTCGATAATAAGTTGAAAAGGTCATTGACTTTGGGTTTGTGTTAAATAAATAGCACAATGAGACGTCATGAACGCCCATCAAAATTCAGGAAACGGAGAATAATAAACTTTAATCAAACTCGGACTTTACGTAATCATCATCGCATGATTTTGAGTCGAGACCAGAGTTCATTTACTTTCTGCTATTTACCAATTGAGACATACAACGATTCTAAAAAAAATGTTGAACTCTGTTTTATAACAATACTGAACGTAGGCTCGTCTTTCAGGCGGGCTTCATTTTACTTTTAATGTGTGAACTTATATTTAGCATTGGCTCCATAGTCTTCACCATTTAAATTGAGATAAAAATTGCGGAACTCGCAGGTGCATCCCTAGCTTTAAAACTTTGCGAGAGAACCCATTCGGAAACGCATTTTTTAGTGAACAAAGAAACCCCTTTAGAAATAAAGGATGCCTACATCCGTACCCCACCCCAGCAAACGCTAACTGCTTAATTTTTAGCACTATTATTGCTTTGTAGCAACCCTAAATTTAAACATAGATTATGCACAGGGTACAACAAACCCGGGGTTTTATTAGAGAAAAACCCAACACCCCGGGTTTTTAGGGTTTATAGGGTTTTTTTAGCTTAAGGGGGAAGTTTTAACCTAATTTTAAAGTAGCGAGTTTTAGCCTGACACATTTACTATAAAAATATTTATTTGT
>JAQFYJ010001136.1:0-10121 GCA_034694685.1 Isotoma anglicana | reverse complement strand
CAGCCATACACCTTCTACTTGATACAGATGATATCAGTCTTCTGGCATATAATTCGATTGGGTTACAAGATAAAATATTCATACTTTAGAAATTCTTTGCTAATAATCGACTTAAAGTAAATCTTTAGAAAACAAAAACAGTAATCTTTAAATATCGTCGTAAGGTAAGAAAAAACCCCCTAAGTTATGGGGGAGCAAACAGATAGAAATTGTCGACAAATCCGTATATCTTGGTGTACCATTTTATTCCAACATATATTATATGTATATGTATTAACACTTTCAATCTAGAGCCTAGATTGCAGAACATGAACTATTTAGCCTTTTCTTCAAAGAAATGATAAAGACACTATCTTTTTGATTGTCTAGTTAATTCTGTCCTTTTGTATTGCTCACACACATGGGATATAGACCGCATTGGTAAACTTAGTACTTTTCAAATAAATGTTATTAGAAGACTTTTTCACCTACCTAGACTTCCGCCTAAATAGATGGTTGCACGAGAATCTAGCTGTATACCGATAGAAGCTGTGTACATTAAAAATACATTAAAATTTTGGCTTAAAATTATATGCAAACCAAAAACAAAACTTTTATATCAATGCTACAAAACTTTAGTTAAAATAGAAAATGAAACTAGTATGAGATATAATTGGTATAGATCACTAAAAATATTACTTGTACCGTATGAGGCTTCTTCAATCCTAGACTATGATTACCATGAAGATGAGCCTTCTAGTTATTCAAAAATTTATTCAATGATTTCGAAATTAACTCTTCGAATTTATGATAATATACATAAAAAAATCATATAAATGAATGGTTCAATTCAACATTCAAACTATAGACTTATAAAATCCAATGTTAATCTAGACGAAAAGTTGAACCTAAACATAAGTTGGAACCTAAGTAGACTAGTCTGTCAAATTAAATGTAACGCAAATCAATTCAGTGAATGGTAAGGTTAATAGACTTAATTTTTTGGAAAATTTCTTATATCCAGCAAAAACTAAATATTGTGTTGTATGTAATGAAAACCTAATTCAAGATTTCTATCATATATTCTGAGAATGTAAAATTTATAACATTGCTAGATATAAGTATATGAAATATGTTAATTTACTTATTTCCCGTGAAGCGTTGGTCCAAATATTTGAGAACCCAGATTTAAATTTGATAGAAAGCTTCTTGCGTTTCCATAATGAAGTAAGTTTCCAACATAAGTGATGCAACAACAACATTGAAAGCAGAATGAACTGTCCTGAATGAATTAATATATTTAATTTTAAACTATAAAATCAAGAGTATTGAGCTTTAATTTTAAGAGTCTGGAAGACTCAAGATATTTTCTTTGTCAATTAATGTGGTTGTAAAGGCTTCGGCCACATCAATCTCGCACAATAAATCTTTACTTATTCCCAATTTTCAAGACATAATTCAGCACCCAATCGACCAACAATCTCATTCATACTCTCCCACCCAACTTCATAAACACGCTGCTCATCCCCAGCGGCAATATTCTTAAGCTCGTTACCAGGTTCAGGAAAATCTACACCAATGGCAAACATCCTAATCTGGTTAGATGCAGCTTCTAAGGCAATTTCGCTAGTCAAAAATGGTCGCTCAGAGGTTCCATGAGTAATGACAACAATACTCATTGGCAATCCGTTAGAGTACTCTACCAGCTGTAGCATTGCACTACGTATAGCATCATGTGTATTTCTCACATCGTAGTTTTGATATGGTGCAGACAGAATAGTTCTAGATATGACATCCCCATGAAGACTTTCCGCTACGTGGACAAGTAAACTAGGAAACAATGAAAAGCTCATTAAACCATATCGTTTCCCCACAATATCGGGATGAGTAAACGCAGATGATAAAACAGAAGTGAAATTCAAAATTAGCGCGTAATTTTCCTCCGTAACGCTGGACGACGAATCGACAACAATGGCAATAGCTTGTGATTCCCAACAAAGTGTGAGTTCACCTTCTTCTGGTATATCTTCTGTTACCGGAACTTCGCAAATCATCCGGTTCAAAATGGTATCGTCAACTGATTCCCAATGTGAGACTGAGTTAAGGAAATTCATTATTACTCGTTGTTTTGAGTTTAAAGATTTCGGTTCCCCAACGCCCCAAGCTGTGAAGGTATCGAAGTCATAATCTGGATTTGCTGACCAGCGCCATTTTGATTGTGATAAGTCGTACACACCGCTGGTCCAGAATGATCCCGCTATATTTGAACAGTTTAAGTGACAAATTTGTAAAAAAAATTATTTCTTAAGATCGAAATTTTATACTGTCTTACCCCTGACACCTCGTTGTGTCAAGTATTGATTGACCCACTCATGTTCTTCCTCTGTTTCTATGGAAATTAGCGAAGCATTTCCCCCAAAGATGGCAGCACAGTCCTGAAGTCCTGATACCCAGATACTCTAAAACAAAAATTTTCATTGTTTGTTTTAAAACTCTGAAACGAATGCAAAAAATTTGTAAATCCTCAACAATAATAAGAAGTATAAATTAGCTTACCGAGGTTTGACTTGCGTAGTAATTTGTTGGACTGAAAAATTCCTTACTTGATTTAATCGGCTTGTTAAATGTTCCCAAAAAATTGAAATCATTTCTTCGGCTTAAAGCCGGTTTGTGGGATTCGGCATCTTGTAATAGTATAAATACTATAAGTATGACCGGCAACAATAATTTCATCATCATTTTGATAAAACTTCTCTATTCAGATTAAGAAAGCACAACTTTATGTAAATATCTTTTTAAAAATAAATCAACATTCTACAAGAGAGTTTCAATTTTGACTAGGTAATTATAAGAAGTGAGAGCCATCAACCTGTGTCTTATCATTGCACACTGTGCATAACATTTGTTTGATAATATCACAAATTATAAAAGATAATGTCAAGTGTGTATGTGAAATTAATTGCAAATAAATGTTGTAAAATAATGGTGTTTTAGTTTGACAAAGTCTTTAATGCATAACATATACCGACCCATCGTTGTGCAAATATTTAACTTGAAAAAAACTAGGTTATCTTATGTAAATGAGGAAGTTTAAAAATTAAATGTTCAATATAAATAACTGTGTAACACTTTTCAATGAAATTTCATGATAAAATATAAATTTTCGCCGAAATTCATATCTTATCAATATCTAATTGATGAGTTGTCTGACGGATTTGGGTTGATCCTTTATTTCTTTCCAGGCTCTATTGGAAAGGCAAATAATTTAAAATAGTTGTACATTGTGATTACTGCAAATTATGTTTCCTTTCGTCTTATGTATCTGCTAGTCGTATTTTATACAGTAAATAAATATGCAAATATAAAAATAAACTCCCACCATTGTAACCCCTGTTAAAAAATATTTTTCACATGCTGACTTGATTGATTTTTGGAGTCTGTCAAAATAATTTCCTACGTTACTGGTTATGGTAGAAATAATATGGACATAAATGAGAGCACTACGATTTTTTAAAATGTTAATCAATAAAAGGTCAGTAGAAGAAATATATTGACGAAATCATTTAAAGTTTGAAGTTTTAGAATTTAACCCCCCCTACCCAAAACATTTAAGTTTATGTTTAATTTTTAAATCGAAATATATATGTTAGGTAATCTTACATAGGAAATTGTTAACATTATGCAAACTATTATAATAAAAATGTAGTAATGAGATTTAACAATTTAATCGAAACGAAATATATCGCCTCTAACACAAATAAAACTTCCATTTTCCATTTTATTTAAATCAGATTAAAAATTTTATTTAACAAAAAATCTCTTTGCTCATTATATCTTATGCATCCAACAACAAGAATTAGGAACTTAAATAATGAGTCTGTAGAAGTTCCCCGTTTCCGGGCGCCTTGTCGTCATATAGCTAAGAAATGTATATGAGACTGAAACGGGTGATAGGCATGTTATGTTGCTGTATGGGTTTGGAATTTTCGGTTAGAAGAATTCCTAAAAATGTCCTATTTTAAGCGTTAAATTTTACACATGTTCCTGTTGAAACCTTAACAAGGGAAGGTTAATATAACTGATAGGTAGAAATATCTGATGTTCAAGTGAAGAACTGGCGGTAAGATTAGATAAGACTGAATAACATATAACAGACAACAAAACACATACATTAGTTTGTCAACAATTGCCGTTAGTTTGGGTGGTATAAACAAATATATCAGAACAAAATGCTTCGGTTTTTATTGCTTGTAGCTGCATTTAAAATATCAAATACAGTAAGCGGCAGATTCGATGATAATATTGGGTTTCAAACTAATGAAGTATTACAGAATATTCATTATTACCAAGAATTTGAAAGCAGTATTTACTACGCCAGTGCAAGTCCTGTAAGTTTTAATTAGTCAATTTGAATTTATATTTAGTTATAATTTGTAGAGTAAACCAGTGATATTAGTCTATATCCGTGCAAAATTATGCTTCTTAACCGAAGCAATTTAACAGCACTTCAAAACTGTACTTAAACAATTGAATTTAACTTTTAACCTTTTGTGTCTAGGGTGATTGGGCAAGCGCTGTACAGGATTGCAAACTTATATTTGACGATAACGCTCATCTCCTTTCAATTGAAACTGCAGAAGAAAAAGATTACATTAACAAATGGCTTCAAGATGTTAGCAGTGGAGGTATTTTTATGTTATGTTATATTTTATTATTCGTCAGTTTTAATTGTAGAAGAGTTTAGGTTAACTACGTTTGGCGCTATTGGATTTGATTGACATTTAGGAATAAACTCAATGCAATAACATACATGAATTAGGAAAACCGATTTGTGACGAGACAATAAATTATTTTGTTGAGTCAATTTCAAGGTCGCCGTATCCTGAAAGTTGTCGCTTAAATTAATTTAAATGCTGAACATCAATTTCACCACTCAATGGTGATGTTTTTAAAGTTTGAAGCAAACCCGAATTATAAGATTACCAGATGTATCTTAAGATTCTTTTTAAAATTGATTTTTTCGCACATTTTTTAACGAGATAAGTTTTGTATGCTTGACTATTTACATTTTGAATTTACCGTAAAACGCGATTTAGAACCCCATGGGGAGTTAATTTTTCGACCCTCTCAAATGGGTGGGGTACTATTCCGGCGATGGGCTTTATACCGGGGGGATTTTATTCAACTTCCCAATAAACTTAATTTGAGGTTTTGAAAAAAAACACAAATTTATTCTGAAAAATGTTAAATTACAATGCTTTTGTTGCTTTTATATGGACACAAAAACGTCAAAATTATTATAAATTTTAGCACATTTTGAAATGTTATCATCAGAACATGCTTCTATGTTATAATCATAAATTTTTGAAGTTGTTTACAGACATATTAATACACCCAAACAGTATACTCATTTTTAATGGACTTCCCCAATTGGGGCTCTATTGCGGAGGGGAGTATATAAGAAAATAAAGTGACCAAGGGGTGGGGCTTTATTGAGGAAGGGCTTCTAATATGGGGGGTTTTAAATCGGATTTTACGGTAATTTGTTCATTCTATTCAATTCTAAATAATTATGTGTACATGGTCGGATCGAATTGAGTTTAATCATACATGCAATCTTTGTTACTTTAAATGACTTCAAGCAATGCCCGTTTTCCATACACCCTTTCTTTAAATTCATTGTTTCTTTCATTGTGAATGAGTTTGATTTAATAAAAAAAGGTGTGCTGTACTTTGGACATTAAAGCTTTTAATAACAATGACTACATCGAAGAATAATAAGTTCTATTCAGCTATGCTTGCAAAATGAGAAGGAGTCTGATTATAAACTAATTTTACAACAAGGTGTGACGTTCTGGACAAGTGGGCAATACGACATCGAAAAACATGGGTAAGAAGACGTATTGGCGGGGAATTACGAATGTATGAAGGTTTAACACTTTGATATCACAAAAGCTAAACTCATCATGGTAAAATATATACTAATATATGGAGTAAAATAATGAGAACGGATGACGTGAATATGTCGTTAAAATTTAATCAACAATGCGGCAGGCAAATGTTAAAGTTGATCACGCTTTAATCCATAACGACACGATTTCAGTGTATATTCCTCAATAGTAATTCCCCGTGAATACATTCTCGTTAAAAGGTGGATTTGGGGCGCAACTGGTGACAATATTGCATGGTTCGATTGGAGGGAAGACGAGCCCTCCGCTCCTCTCATAAGTGTGTCAAGGATTGCAATCGAATACATGAACCAATTTTCTGCCTGGTGGATAAATGCCCAAAACACGTCACTACACCGCTATATTTGTGAATGGCCAAACCAAGAGTCGACAGACTTGACGGTAATCTAAATCAATAGCATGTATACTTCTACTTAATGTGACTTACAAAATTAGCATACTACGTAAACATAACGAGATATTTACCAAAACACGCAAGGTTTTAATTGATTCTGAGTTTTAATGCTCAATATAGAAACAGTATTTTAAATTAACAATTGAAGCTTGAGAAAATACGCTAAAATTAAATTTTACATCAATTGTTGAATTGTTTAAGCATTGGCCCCATTTAAAATTGGCGCCCAATTAAAACACTAACTATAATGACTAATATTTTGATAAACATTTCAATAAAATGTCTTCCATATTTCAATCATGTAGCAACCTCCATCAACAACACAAGATCCAACAATACCAATCAGTTGTCCAGTATTACACAATATAGTAATTGCCCTCCATTCTTCAAGTGTTGGTGAAGAAAATTTTCAACTGCTCAAGCAATTAATCGCATCTTTGGCTGACGCATTAGACGACAACCTTGGGTCCAAAATATCATTTATTGTTTACTCGGAAACTATTGACACAGTTGTAGATTTAGCGGATAATCTCACCCCAGAAGAAGTTCAAGAGAAAATATTAGGCGCTAAATACCAAGCAGGTCCAACTCCAACAGATCAAGCGATACATGAAGCTAGAATGATGCTCACTAAATATGATCCTAAGGTTAGTTAAGCTCGGCTAGGATTTTTTAATTACTAAATGGTAAAAGAAAAATCCGTAAAATATATAATTTTTAAAGTTTAGTGTTTAACTTGTAATGAAACCCTTATAACTTTTATGTTACAGGTGCCGCGTACATATATTATAATTACCGCGGGAGATTCAAACGACAGTGAAAAAACTAAACACGAAGCGGAGACAGCAGTATCCGAACTCATCCGCACATTTGCACTTGGCATCACGGACGATGTTTCTCATACGGAATTGTTGAATATTGCCGGAGGCGTTGATCATAATGTTTTCTTTGTAGAAGAGATTGCCAATGTTGAAGAATTATGGGCTATGATTTCGGAACAATTGTGTCCATTAAGTATAGAATATGACTCGAAAAATGAATAAAAACAGTTCTTTGCATTTTATACAACAGACTCAAATGTTTTAAAGTACTTCTGAAGTTAAAAGATAAATGACCACATTATAAATCTTAAAAATTAAAACAAATTTATTTCCATCAAGATGCTAGCAAAAATTATAATTTAGAATCATATAATAATTAATAATACTTGTCATCTGCTATATCTTGTATATTAGAATTTAAGATTGTTCAGTCTCTGAATTCATGTTATTTGAATTTTTATTCCGAAATGTTTACCCCTCAGTACAAAAAATACGAACACCGCGTTTAAAACAAAAGCTTTTATAGGAACAAATTTAAATTCATCAGTTCAAAATTTTGTTCTTTAGTTTATGTCATAATCATGGGAAAAAACATAAAATTTGCAATTTCGAAACAGTTTTCATTTTTGTCATAAAATGGCGATTACTTTATTATTCCAAGCAAAAAGAATGAAATATCCTTTTACTTGTTCAACATTTTCGCTCAAACTTAACCCGCAAAAATATTTTGCAATAATCCAGTTAAGAATTCAATTGGATTATTTACATAAAAGACTGAACACCTCAATCTTTAACAACATTTAATTTCATGTCATTGTTGTCCTTGTCACACTACACGTGTTAAAATCCTTACGCAAATAATTTCATAAACATACTTAAAAACTAGGTTATCTTCTGCAAATAGAAATGTTTGTTTAAATAAGTAACCATGTAGCATTTACCATTAAATTTTCAAAAAAACCAACAATTTCCTGGAAAATTTGTACCTTATCAATCATTATCTAAATGATTGATTGACAAACTTACCTAGGTTTAAACTTTCCTTGTGATATCTAGCACACGCTTCAACATTGGTTTCATAACTCATTGCTTTTTTTCTCTTGTAAATTTTTTATTAATAGAGAAACTCAATATTTTTAGGCTTCACAGTATCTGACAGCCATGGTGAGCCATAAAAAGTTTGACAGAAAACAACGTTTACGACATTTCCATTTTAAATGTTATGTTTAAACTTACCTGACTTATTCACATATACCTATTAAAATATTTGCCAACCTTGTTTTTTATCACACTTTTAATTGGCAAAAATGAGAGCATTATGACATGTTTCAAAAAACTAGTTCACCATCAATCAAGGAAATATTTCACTGAAAAGTTTCTCAATTATCTGAAAAACCGTATCATCCGATCTTGTAGCTTGATTGTCTTATCCAAAATTTCATAATGGGACAAATCCGAAGCTGGTATATAAAGCATTGTTCTGGCTCATTATTTCCACAACAGAAGAGTAAAATTAACACATTATTACAATTTCTCATCTTTCTAATAATTCAAAATGCACCGATTGTCACTTTTCGTACTACTAATTGCGGCTGTTTGCTGTAATGCTGCTCCAACTGATGAAGATACGCCACACCCTAAGGATGGTATTAATAAATTATTAAAAAATAGATTTCACTTGTAAAATTCACCATTTACCAAAGTAAAATGAGTTAAGCTAAATATATTTTATTTTATTTTACAGTGCCGGGATTCAAATACCTTGGCAGTCTACAAAAATTCCATGGGAAAGAATTAAACGAGCATGACTACTATTCAAGCGCCAGTTCGGTAAGAAAAGCCATCCGATAATTTTTTAAATACAAATGAATCCTTTCAGACCATTTTCTGTTCAATAAATTAATCCATCCAATTTTGTTTTTGTAGGGAGATTGGAGTCGTGCTGAAGCAGATTGCAAATCCGTTTTCGGAGACGCAGGACACATAATGTCAATCCAATCTTTGGAGGAACAAGAATTCATCAACAAGTGGCTCCAAGATAGAGGAAGTGGAGGTAGTTACATTTACAATTGGTACATTTACATAAATTAAAGTTGCGAAATTAAAACCAATGGTTAAATATTATCAGGTGCACTTTTCTGGACAAGTGGCCAATACGACATGCCCACCACCACCTGGAAATGGGCAGGTGCTGGAGATGAAGTCGTATACACCAATTGGGGTGAAGAGGAACCAGCTCAGCCTGTGTTAGGCTTCTCACGTATTGCCCTGGAACACCAGAATCAGTTCAGCGCCTGGTGGAGGAACATTCAAAACACCGAGCTTTTCCGATACGTTTGCGAAATGCCCGCACCAACTCCAACTGTTAGTCCAACAACAGTTAAAAATTAATAAATCATATTAACAAATGCAATTTACAATATTAATAAAATCTTTCCTTGTAAAATTCCCAAATTCTGTAAAGTGTTAACAGCATCTTTATTAAGTATCGCCGTGTTGCTTATGTGGGTCGTTATGATGCCCCTCCGGCCGTCTGTTTTTCAAATCAGTATGAAGTTCTAACTGTTTTAAAAATTAGCTTCAAATTTAATGCACATTTTTCATTAGGTCTATGCTCAACCGAGTTCAAAGATCAATCAAATATTAAATGACAATGACAAACCATTTCATTTTTTAATAGATTTTAGCATTTAAAAAATTTTTTACGTGTTTAAGTAGTAATTTCTAAATTTTTAATTAGAAAATTTAAATTTTAAAATAAACTGTCCTATTCTAAAATTTCCAAATTTTTAAAATTATAATAATTATTTTTGACAGTTTTTAAAATGTTTAAGTTGTAAATATTGTAGTAGTAGTATTCGTTTAAATTTTTTCGTTACTTCTTTAAATTATGAGAATTTTTTACTTTAAAATTATAAATTATCCAGCACCTTAAACCTTCAAAATAGCTGTAAATTA
>JAQFYJ010001135.1:0-10126 GCA_034694685.1 Isotoma anglicana | reverse complement strand
CAAATCATAAACTATGAAGGTGTACCAAGGAACCCAACAGAAAAAGAACGCTCCGACGATAATTGCCACGGTCTTTGCTGCTCTTCGTTCTTTTTGTAATGACATTGCTGGCTGTGATCCGTTTTCCGATAATTCTTCATGTATCGGAACTAAATAAGATGGCGGTACCGTTAATTGATTTTGTTGGGCAGGGGAAGCCGTAGGGTTGTTAACTGCATTAATATTTCATTAAAAGTTTAAATTAAAATAGAACGATGATTTCATGTTAAAAATTAAAATTTACTAAGACTTAATTATTTACCATCTTGAGATTCAGAATTGTCACATTCAAAACACTCCTGACCATTTGTAGAAGAAGGGACCGAGAGTATCTGTCGTTTCTTCAGTTTCATTTGAATTTGGCGGTAGATTTCGAAATAAATTATGCACAGTAGAGATAATGGCAGGATCATAGTTGATATTGATAAATAAGCGACCCAATATGCTGATTTCTTGGTTATACAATGTCTTTGGCCAGTTGGATCTTTTGACATATGATTCCAATTCAGAATTAATACCATAGAAGCTCCAAATCCACATATCCAGATGATACTACACGTTGCAAGTACTTTCTTTGTCGTATTTCTTTGGATGTACGGAATGCCTTCAGTTAATATTCGATATCTGTGTAATGCAATTACCACCAGGTGGTATGCTGTTATCGGGGCTAGACTGTAAAAAGTTACTAGCCAAACCTTACAAAGTGGTAATCCGAAATGCCATGCTTTGTTATAGTTGTAAGCGACTGCTAGGGGGAAGGCAAAAACCCCGATTAAAAAATCCGCCACTGCTAGTGATACGTAAAATGCATTTTGGGGCTGGCGAAACGGTTTCCGAAGTATCCATACTAATATGACAGTAGCGTTGCCCGTTACGATAACAATTATTAATGGCACGGATAGCAGAAAGAGGAGTGTTGTTGAAGTTACATCGTGATCAGTCATTTCGTATTAGTTTAAATTAGGATAATTTAAAAAATTAGAAGTTCAAACTTAGGAAATACTTTTGCACAACACTTGAATTAGTTTTTGAATAATGTCCAATATGTTTTCTTTGTTTCAACTGGACTTAAAAAATGATTATTACGGAAACTTCCCGAATGAGAAGCCATACAGAATGACAACTGTTATATATGCGATCTGCTTGTTCTCCTGATCATACTGGTATAACATTTTCCTTGTACGTGTCGGTTATGAGGTTATAACTGTCAAACTGATTGTTAACCATTTACATTTCGTTCATCCGGAATAAATTTAGTTTTTGGTATTTCTGCAGTAGTAATGAAGTAATAAAAATAATGCACAACTAGATGTCTGCTTACAGGATAAAATAATAATATTTTAAGCTGTATGGGTTGCGGTATTTAATTTTAACCTTTTTTAACAAAGTTTCGTTGGTGGAAAAGCCTTTTTGTGATTTTGGTTCAGGGAATTTTACCGGTAATGGTTACAAACCCAATTGATTTAAGTCTTTCAAGAGTTTTTGTGACGTCAGTTTGGGTAAGAGCAACTAATCGGAACAAAAATGTCCAAAACGTATATTCAGGGTTTCTTAAATACCACTTTCTGGCATTTGCTATATTTATACTTATATTTAACGGTATTTGCCACTTGGAAATACCGTTAAATATAAGTGCTTTTACCCGGTAAATTCTGGTATTTACCATTACCATGGAGTATGGCAAATCTAGAAGTCGAGTCGTTTTGAAATTCAAAATAAGTCTGAATTAAAGTTAAATTAAGTTGTGATTTTAAAATTAAGTTGATTTTGTTCTTTTTATCCCACTTGATTTTGTCTTGACCTGAGACTTGACGGTCTTCTCGTTTAGATTAACTTGATGGATAAGGTGTTTCATGGTTCAATATCGGAACTATATTTAATATTGTACGTTTTTTATAAAGGAAAACGCTATTTGTATTTCCATGTTAAGTTATAAAATATCTGAAATCTTTAATCAGAACTAAATATTAAGCGAAAAAAAGGTTCACTTAATGTAGAGTTTTTGTTTTTAAAACATATCTATCCTTTTAGATGATATATATATCATAGTTTAAGAAGCAGGTAAACTTACTATCATGTTGACTTACATTAACATTAACCGTGTGATAAGAAACTATGGGCAAAGAGCAATCTTAAGTTGAGGTTCTCTTTTATTCTTCCAGTCAGTTGTAGTAGTTCTCGTTTACTTAGTCAAAAAAATAATAAAAATCAAAAAACTCAAATTATTAAAAATGGAGGTTGTAATTGATTTTCCATCTCAAACTGTACGTTCGGAAGACGACAATATTTCGAATGGCAATGTTACGAATGATGAAGATTTTCAAGGTGATAATCCAGGACCATCTAAACGAAGAAGATTTGAGTGGTCTCATGATAAGTCTTTTAGCAGCCTTAACGAGGTTAACATTTTGTGACAATAACATACACCTAATGGCAACATATAAGTTAATATGGGAGGGGTATCCTGTTCAGATTTTAGGAACGTCAGATAAACGAAGAAACGAATGCTTGGGAAGATGGGACTTGCACTTGCCCTTCGCCACAATAGCTCTGACTGTAGATTGAAGTGGTTAATTGGTAATTTGTGAAATTGTTTATACTCCATTCATTAATAAGTGTTTTTTATAAAAAAATTAATGTCTCGGGAACTGTCTTTATTTTCGTAGGGAATTTATAAAAATCTCGGGGTGACTCTTATTTTGAACCCGGGGCGATTATTCCGGATTTTATAGTTTTCACTCTCGGGGTGTTTATATATTATTTTCTCAGGTTTTTCATTTGTTTCTCTGGGTAGTTAAATGCATCCTTTTATAGGTTATCTCGCTAGAAGGTCTTAAACACCGGAGCCTTTCACAGAATCACTTCAAATGCCCAACTTTTTTAATGCCCGGCAAATAGTGAAAATAGGGCATGCCATAAATGCCCTAAATGCCCAGGGCATGGGCATATTATGTTGCAGTCCAGTCGTCGTTGGACGTCTCAGATTTATTCAATACTGCCTAGGCCATATTGAAATTTTTTTTCCAAATTCATAAAAACTTAAAGTACCTCTTTATCTTTGAAGCTAAATTGAAATGGAATACAAATTTGAAAAGCTTGTTAAAATTTGGCTTGGGGCCCCTTAATTTTAAAATCTCACAATGTTCGTCTTTTTTGCAAAAACGATAAAACTGGAAAATATAATTTTGCAGTTTCTTTAAAATTACAAGTCCCAGGTCACATTGGAATAAGATTAAACAGTTATGTCCGCTTTGAAATTTTGTCAGATTTCCGAAATTCCATACCATTTTGTTGTGTCATGAAAGATAAAGAAGCAATTGAGGTTTTTATGAAATTGGATAAAAATTTCCAATACAGCCTAGGCAGTATTGGATACATCCGGATTTCCAATACGGGCTGCAACATGTATTGCCTTACTTATACTAGCACAGAAAGAATATTGCGAATAAAGAATTCAGCATCTCCAGTGCATAACAGTTCACTATAGAGAGAGAGTATATTATCATTATAGAGATAATACAAAGCGAGATAAAATGTTATTAATGCTCCTGTTGTATCTTTTCTAACTACAATGTAATGAAATGAAATATTTACCATCAAACTAATATGAGTTTGATTAAATAAAACTTGAAGTGTAGTTACGAGCTGTCACATTCATATCATGTACCTTTTTATTACACAGACAATGTAAGTTCGATGAATTAGCATAAATGATGACAGAGATGAAAAAAGCAGTTTCTATATTTTGTTGTCTGGACATTTGATTAATTAAAAAAAGAAGCTTGTGTATATTTGCCCAGAATAAAACAATAGACCTTGAAGTCCATTCGGCTTTGGAATATACAATTTTTATCCTTTTCAACTTTCAGATGCAGCCGGATTCTCACCAGGTGTATTAACAATATTAAGCTAAGCTCCTTTAGTTTTAATAATATATTATAGCGTCAAATATTTGTTAATTGCTTATATATAATAGCCAGTAATCTACATTTCGTCCCGACTTGAAAAATGATTTTCATTTGGTTGGTGTTGTGTTACATTTGTGTATTTTACTTACAAGAGTTTCTCAACAGAAGAAAATGTCCACCGGGTAGGTGAAAAATCCAGCTTTAATTTTACTAGCACATTAATAGAGTTTTGAGTAATTGCAGTTGTATACAAAAATTTTTATTAGGTCCATGGCCAATACCGATTTTAGGGACTCTTCTACACATTCAAAAAGCTGCAAAATTACCGAATATTGCTTTAGCTAATATTGCAAGTCAGTATGGATCAGAAATCACGAGGCATAAAATGGGCAGTCAAGAAACGGGTAAGTGAAAATGATTAATGTTGAGGTAAATTAGTTTTACACACTTGCTTAGGTGTTGAGGAAGGTATTCATGTCATGAGAGGAATATTCAAACACTGAGTAAATTGAATGAATTAATTAATTAATGATTAATTATTAAAACATTTCAGCACATTCATTTTATCTACAAGAAAAACTCCACTTTCATTTGGCGAAGTGGCCTGTATTGGGTTAACATCATGAATCAATTGAATTAACTATTTGGTAAATACAAATGTTTATTTAAAAGCAAAAGCACGGGACAGTTAGGTGAGGTATTGTCTTTGATATGAATAGCCGTGCACCCGTGGTATATAATAAAAATAATAATAATTGTTTATTAGAGTCACATATAAATGAAAGGATAGATTAACATAAGTTATGTAGAAGTAACCTACAGGTTAACATATTCACTATGGCTAACAGTAAACAGGCACTAGTTTTATGACTTTCCACCCTCTCTAAGCCACTACGACTAATTACTAAATATGAACAATTTTGGGGGAAAATTTCAAAATTAAATCCATAAGCTTAAGTAACCGTAGAATGGGTCCAATGCAGCAGCTCAAAGGAGCGCGCGGGCTATATACCAGCTACGGAATTACATACAGAAATATCATTAATTTGTTTTTACATCTTTACCAATAATATAATATGAATGAATTTACACCAAATTATGAACATTATTTAAATTTAATAATAGCATGGGAAAACATTATACAAAAAAACCCACAAAAATTTTGAAAAAAATTAAACCAATTACACCCCGCATTGTCCAGTTAATGAGCAGGTTTCGTAGTGCCCTCCTACTCCTACTTAAATACTCAATCGTACCAACCACATTATAAAACAATAACACTAGAAAATAACACAATTTACACCAATTAACACAATAATTTCGACATTTTCGAATAAGTTATTATAAATAACAAGTCAATGATTAGGCTAAATTTATAATTTTGAATTTAGGCATTAACTACGAATTAAAACAATTAATTTTATAAAAAATTACCCGAGGATAGCCACGAGGCACCTCCTCTGTGGTTGAGTACGCTGGCGGGAATGTTAATCCCATTAATGCGTAAGAAGATGACGATTCGGAAATGTTAAAATTGTTGAATAACGAATGGTTTAATTTTCGTTGAATCCTATTTAAAAAATCAATTATAAAACTAAATTTCACCTTAATAGTCTGCTAAGGTATATATACTATATTTGCAAACTTTTCATAAGTTGTACCATTATGTTGATTTAAGCGTGTGGTACATTTTTCCATTAAGTAGACAAAGATACTTTATGGAAATGGTAGGTCGTTTTGTCTGTCTGTCCTTCCCTTTATGAAATAGCGAAAGCTACTTAATGAGAACGCTCTGTATTTTGGTCTGTCTGTCTGCATGCTCCACCGAAAACTTTCGAACGCTTCAATATAATTACATGCGTTTTTTTAGCTGGATTTAGTATCCTTTAAGAACGATTGGTATTGAAATTTAGCGCGCAGCGCTTAAGCGTTCTAGTCGAGCTTAACAGCGCCAGGAAGCGCAAAATTCCAAAAAATCATGTGTTACATGATTTGACATGACGAAACATCCGAAATTCAACTCTCTGATAATCCTCTTTGTCCTATAAGGTCAAAGAGGGTCACAAAATGAGGTCAAAAGTAGAAAAAGATCATTTTTCGCATTAGATATATTTAGATAGGTTTTGATGAGAAGAACAAAATAAGATAGGCCAGTAATAGTCCACGATGAATGAGGTCAAATACTATATGTTTTGTATTTTTTAATAGGATTTTGCAATAGAAGATGAAAATGGATTGTTTCAAAATAAAAAAAATCACTGAAAATCGTTATTTTAAAAAGTTCTATTGAAATCCAATAAAAGTCCACAAAGAGCTTTCGCTACTCGTTTATGTCCGTTTTGATATGGTTTATTAAATATACGAAACCTTTTTTATTTTAGAGACGGGTTGACGTATTCATAAAGTTTTTTGCCTTAAATTTTTAAATATGCCAGTTTTACACATTTGGAGTTGAAAATCAGCGCCTGTTTTGTGCGCTTGAAAGGGCAAAATTGGTAAAATTCATGTAATAAATGATTGGATATTTAAAAAACGTCAGAAATTGAATTACCCATTTTGAATTTTGTCTTACAAGTTCAGTAGAATACAAAAATGTCAAATTTCAAGTTTTATGTTTTTCAATAGTTTTGGAAAATGAACAAAGTGAGGTAGATTATTAAAGGTTCACGATGACCTGTAAAATCACAAAACATGGTCTAAGATCAAAGTTAAAATTGTAAATATTTTGAAAGATTAAACTGTAAATCGAAATAAGATGTGACAAACAATTGAAATATCGTTTGAAAATGTTATATAGTTCTATTCTTTGAAAGTATTCAAATAATATCTGTTTAAAATTGTTAATTAACAATTTAGTTTAGATTAATCTAAACTTTTATACAGTTGTGCTCTCTTCCTATGAAGCAATATCATCCGTTTTGACAAACCCGGATACATTTAGCCGACCTTTGGTAGGTCTACTTTCTGACCGAAGTGATGGGAAGCGTTTAGGTAAAGTAAGCGTTTTTAATTCCTAACCTAAATGTTCCTTTTTTCAGCGATCTAACAAAATTCTAAATTCGAAAATAATGATTTAGGGTTCGTCTCAAAGGAGGGAAAGTCCTGGGAGAAAAGGCGAAATTGGTCAGTGAGAACTCTGAGGGATTTTGGCTTTGGCAAATCACAAGCATTGGAAACGATGACTTCGGAAATAGTGGATGAATTTTTAAGCAATATGGCGAGGAGATTTCCATCCGATGAAGGAGTCTTCGATATTGAAATGGTATTTAATTCATCAGTGTCTAAAACAATGTGGAAAATGCTCGTCGGACGATGCACAACTGAGGATGACAAGGTGATTGCAAGGTTGGTAGGGAAAAATGACAAGATGTTAAAAACTGGAACGTTTGGAGCTGGAATTATGAGCGTGTTTCCATTCGTCAAATATATCGCACCGGAATGGTCGGGTTATAATGCACAAATGGATTTTGCTATTGATACTCGAACTTCCGCCAAGGTATTTAATAATTTCTTAAATTATTCATTTTATTATAAAATAAAAAATAGAAGAATGGATTTTTTAAACACTTTAGAAATTGCTTAGAGAGATTGGATCTGCAATTCAAGAAAGTAACCGAAAAGCGGAAAATTTTACGGAAGCTTACGCTTTGAAAATGGTTGAGGATCCTGAAGACTTTCATGGTTCTTGTTTTATTATTTATTTGGGAATTTGAATTATTAAGAGAATACTTGTTAGAAAAATGACTATTGAAATATATTCATATTCATGCATTTTACAGAAGAAGACTTCGGAGTACTTTTTATGGATTTACTGCAAGGTGCTTCAGATACGACAAGTTCTTTTCTCGAAGCTTGCATGCTATTTTTGATTTTGAACCCTGATATTCAAAGGAAAGTTTACAAGGAGGTTGAAGAGAATATTCCAAATGGACAACCACCTGTTTTCTCGGATCTTAAACGGTACCTCATTAAAATATTGTGAAATCATTTTAATATTTTTAAAAATTAGAATAGTAGTTTGTGTTGCAATGCAATTCACTGTTCAGTGCTTTTATGTTTTTTGTGCAGGATGATTTACACTCAAGCGTTCTTTTTGGAAGTTCATCGATGCACGAAAGTCTTCCAGCTCTTAGTACCTAGGAGAGCTATGAAAGACTTTTACTATAAGAAATACCTAATTAAAAAGGTAGGTATTCAGATGCTATGTATTGTTTCGTAAATGACTATGTATTCAAATTGATGCACGGACAAAACGTCGACACAAGAACTGTCGAAAAATAATAGTTTCTAAAAAAAGTTTAGAAGAAAAAAAGTGTCGAAGGCTCACTTTGCTGTCGCCATTTTCCTCATGAATAATATTTAAAATTTCATATTATATAATTATTTATGTGTGGAAATACTTATAGGATACTCAAATTCTGATCGATTGTCAAACAGCGTTCAATGACCAAAGGTTCGGAAATGACCCACATGTTTTCAGACCGGAGAGGTTTATGGGGGAGAATGGAGAGTTGGGTGAAAGCCATAAATACTTTGTCCCTTTCAGTATTGGTATGTTTAGTTAATTAGAGTTAAAATACTGTTTATTAAAAAATATAAATTGCTACTTATTCCAATAATACTTTAATAAGATAAATTTGATCTATATTTAGGAAAAAGAAATTGTCCAGGAGAAAATTTAGCTGAGTTGACATCATTCCTGTTTTTCGTGAACATTTTGAAAAATTATGAGTTGTCTACTGTACCAGGTAAATCTCCTCCTACGGCTGAAATGAATGTGGGATTTACCTCACGGCCTTTTCCTTTCCAGATGTGGGTGAAGAAACGATCCAGTTTAAATTAAAAAAATATTTTGCTACAGTTAATTGAAAACCTGTATAAATACAAACCACGCAAATTCATTAAGATTAAATATACTCCTTCGTAGACATACATGTACTATCGAGTATGTATTTCAGCCAAGATAATTGAACATGGTTGCCTAGATAAGGTAACGACAAGTGAAGGGTTTCGAAAAAAATCACATTTTTGAAATCTCAGAGAATTATTCTCTGAGTTTGAATTAAATTATCAATTTAATTCAAACGCCTCCCACAGAAACCAATTCCTGATTTAAAATATTTTTATAGTTTCAGGGTTGTTGACTTCTTTGAACCTTTTTTTGAATTTTTAACTACATTTGAACAAATGAATGATGTTCTTGGAGTATAAAAAGACAAGAAAATAGTTGATTACGATTTTCATGACTTTTGTGAATAAACAATGTAAATATACCATCTCTTTCTTGACAGGAAAAAATGAGAATATTGTAATTTAAAACCGTTGTTGTGATAAAGGATTTAATTTTGTGTTCCCCCGGAACATTAAATGGTAAGTTGCATTTCAAAAACTGCATAATAATGTATCATATCATTTTTATTCGCATATCCTTCTTTTAATAAATACTTAGACTATTAACTGGAAAAAAAATAAAGTAATAATATTTAAGGTAGAATAAAATTTCAGTTTTTAAAATTTTATTCTCGTCTCAAACTCTATAAAATTCGTGGTAATAAATGTTTCGTCTTTAAAACAAAAAATATTCATTTTGAATATTTGAAACTTCCATATACTGCGTTCTGCCTTCTTCATCTACATCAAAATAAGAAATACTCAGGCTAATTAATATACCTTATGAAACTAAAATATAGCAAAACCAGGTTTACGTCTATACTGTTTATAGCATATAACTTTGTTGAATATCGAATAAAGCATTTAAAAAAGATTTCATTAATTGTTTCTAATTCGAATCATTAAATAAACTTATTAGAAAAATATTAAAGCTTTTTTTCTTAGATGAAGTAATCTTCTTCAATCATTTGTCTAAACTTTGGGTCGTAGTTAGGTACAATACTTCAAAACCTCAAGTGGATAAACCGTACTTTGCACATCAAACATCATTTGTATATTGTTTCAATTACTCTATGTATCGATTGTCCAATCAATCATGTAAAGCAACACAATGATAAAATAATTAACTTCGGCTAATTTAAGGTTTTGTAACCTGTTATTTATGTAGTGGTAAAAACCAAATGATGAAATTTTCATCCAGTTTTACAAATAAATTAATAATAATCAAATAGAATGCTAAATATATATGCAGGTAACTTCTTATCGTATATTCCACTTGATATACTCGA
>JAQFYJ010001134.1:0-10127 GCA_034694685.1 Isotoma anglicana | reverse complement strand
GGAAAGTTTCAAAATGAACAACATTTTAAAACTTCAATGTTATGAGGAAAGTACGCAATACTTTTTAACTTGTTCATGACTTTCAAAAACTTGTAGCTACAAAATACTAACGAAAATTGCGTTGGCATCTGTTCTCAACATTGCAAAACATGTTGTTTAGATAGTTGATTTCTATACCTGTGGAAGTAAAATTCAATATATTCATTTCTATTTACGTTTCATGGAAAAGTTCTACTGAATGACGCAACAACAAACACTTGAAGTAACTCAGGCATCAAAATACCACATTGCTGTTTTGAAACTTTCACTAAACTGCATACTTTAGTTTGTTTGAAATTTTAGCGACAACTCTCAAGATACTAATTTACAATTTAATTTAAGGCACTAACTGTATTTTTCTTGCAAAAACGTAGCACATGTTCTTACGATTTCATGATTATTGGCTGTAAAGTGAATAGCGAAGTTAAGCTCTTAAGGGATCCACAACTTCTTCCCAGTGACTTTCATAAGTTTCAATGTTCATAAGTAAAGTTAATGGGAAAGTCCAACAGAGTCGAAAGCAATAGTAGATAATATAGGGATTGATAGAAGACATGAACCTATTAGTCAGCATCCGTCCATTAATGCATTTGAAAGGGAAGTCCAGAATAAATGAAAAGAAAAGAACAAATCGGTCTTCTCAATCTTTTTCCTTATCAACCTTGTTAGTCCAAACTGAAATTCGATATCGGTTAAGAGACTGCTTACAAGGAATGTTTCTCCGTATTGAAAATAGGAAAGTCAGTGCCGAAGAGAAAGTAAGAAAAGTAGTGAAAGGATGAAGAGAGGAAATAGATATCCCAAGGGATTTAGCATATCCATATCAGTGAAGCAGTTTTACAAAGATCGGCTGAAACGATACGTTCCACTGAGCAGATACACCATTTCATTTCATACACAGTAATATTACATTATTATGGAAGAAAACTATCTCTCCCTTTAGACTGGCTAGAAATTTTCGTCTAAAACCACAGTATTTTTTCAGATTGGTCAGAGCGGAAGTTATCACTATCCGTATCTCCAAAATGTTGGTTAGAGACAGACGGACGTAGATCGTACCTAGATTACAACTACAGCTAAGGGTACAAGCATATCTGGAGTTGCCGAGAAACAGAGGAAATGTCCAGACTCAAACAAATGACTTAACGGGCCAATGATTAATTGATCCACCTCTGATACTGCCCCTATGGAATCACTACACATTACTCTTCACTCTCACCCTATTGGGTTATTTCACCCCCAAATTATCTTCCACAACTACCACACTATTGAACATTCACAACATCATGAAATAAAAACTCCCAGTGGATTCCTATTTGAATTTGAGAATCTCCGTTCCAAAATTCTAAATTGTACGTATTGAAATCCTTGGAACCAAAAGTCAGTAAAATAATAATATTGTTGGGTAGGTTTTTCCCCGATTAATGAATTACAGTTTCTAAAGTCTAGATTTGTACTAAAAAAGTTACTTTTCTGATCTAGAAAGGTGTAAAAATGCTCGAAAAGTTTAATTACCTTATACAGCGTTACTTAATAATGCGATGTTTATTGTAGAAACCAATTGACATTAAAATCTTAAGTACCTCTATTAGTTTTAACCTTTATTGCCTTCACAAGAGTATTCTAAAGTATTAAACACGTAAGATAAATATTTTTTCATTTTAGGGTTCTCTTAATAAGAACTGTTAAAATAAAGACATAAGTAACTTGCTTTAGAGTCTTTAGGATTGATGATAGTTTTTCAGAGAGTGCAAGTGTTGTCCATCGTGACTGCCAGACAGGCGGGCAGAATTACATCCATGCTTATAAGGTAAATGGCAAAAACGGGCAATAAGGGAGAGAGTAACTCTGTCGGAACCAAAGTCCAAGTCAGCCATTAATCCTCTGGAGACTTTTAGCTTCTTCTTTACCTCCAATTGGAAAACGATAAACACTTGCCCAACAACCCACCATAAACAGTGCCAGGTTCTCGAGCTATGGATAAATGGGCACTTTACTACTTACTTGCTGTGCATTACATTACATCTGCCTTTCATTGATACTTACATATATATCGTATATAGATAAGAATGAATGTGTGTTTTAAGACTTGCTGGGTATTTTTATCACCATTTCCTTGCTGTGGCTTTTTCTATGCATTGAATCGCAAGGGATCATTCTAGAAAAATCCCTTTTGCCCATCGTCCATCTATCTAACAATTTAAAGTGCTCCCTGTTCACCGGTCATCGTACTTTTATTTCAATTTCTTGGAACAAAACGTACAAGAAAGTATTTCTCTTCTTTTGCCCTGCCATTCCACTATAAAATTGCCGTAAAAGTAAATGCCATGTATACAAGACAAACGGGTTGTCCTTTTCCGCAAGATATTATTTTAGCTATAAGACAGCTCAAGAATTACAATAAAAATAAAAATCTGACATGAAAAAGAAAGCAGTATAAAAAACAAATGAACAGCTCCTGTTTTGCACCATATATTAAGATGATAGTCCATTGAAAAAGGTTAAAAAAGAATTTTAACGGGCTATAAGCATTCCTGTACAAAGCCAAGCCACTATATATTTTTATTGCAGAAAGTGTTGTCGTCAACAGGACTACCTTAGATTTCACCTTGTAGACATTTAGGAAAAGAATAGAAAGTCGTTGCTTGGCTAGAAGGTTTTCTAAGATATCAGTGAAAGGATCATGGGAATAATATTGTAAGCAGTAAGTAAGCAAGGTTGGTAATTCGAGGCAGTTTGCCCTGTCCTCAAGTAAAACCAAAAGGATCGACTTTCCAGCCATACGAAGTGTTTGGCTTCGGGTGAAAGTCAACTTTCCCTTTGAATTCAGACCCTGCCTGTGTGATCTGTTATTTATTGTTGGCTCCTGCTATCTATTCCTATCACTTTTTACTTCAACCCTTACTCACTGTAAACCTATCTACTTAGGATACGTTATTCATCTAGAGTCAAGTAATAATATTATGTTAGGTAGTACACACTCTGTGTGCATGGTGCATGTAGTAAGAGAGTACACAAGGCATGGACATGCACTACACACATCCTTTTGGTATCGGTCTACCTCTACCTGCTCTTCAGCAGTTTAGTCACTACTCTGATCCAAATTCTTTTTTCCGTCCATGGAAAACATTTCCCGTTAAAAAGCACTAAGAATTCATGGGGTTTCTTTATGGCTTACTAATATAAATTTACGGATATCCAAACGTTTACCGGCAGACTTTGATAGATGATCCCTCTCTTTCTTAACCGAACCCAATTGGAATCTGCCAGGAATTTCCCTTCGAAGTTGGGATCACTTTCTCTATCCTATCTCCGCCTCATTGTCTCTTCACCTTTAAGGAAAGCATTACTGTCAACTGTTCAAGTATGCATTTATATGTATTGGGCTTTGAAGGACGTTGTCTTGCATTACTCAGACTTCTCCTTTAGATTTCAATTTAAGTGCATTATGTCAAAGGATTCCAATTCTCATAATTTAAGGTGTACATACCTTCTTTCTAAAATTAACTACGTAATGTATATACATACAACATCACTCGTTTGGAATTCTATTTCTCTCCTCGGTTACTAATGAATGATGATGCTAGGATTATATTGCATCGAACTGCTAGTTGAAACGTCTTCAACATACATTTTTTCTATGCAACAAGCATAGCTTAAAAGACCTTAGGGAACTCAAAAGTTCAAAGTTAATCTCAATAAGTGGTGTATCCGAATCTCATTCCTAGTTACTGTCTTCACTATTTATTCTTAAAAGCAAAGATTAAATTTATGTGAAATGTCACTTATAAAACATTTAGAAAAAAAATTCTCTTGATCGTTTTTCAAATACCTTTTCACAGCACACCGTGTACTTTGTAATACGTAGTTCTAGAATTCTGCTGAACTTTAAGAAATATAAATGGTGAAAATAAAACTTCTTATCTTTGTTTCTTATCCACGCATTTGCTAAATTGTATGCTTGGTTGAAAATTATCTACTGAGGAACCCAATGGTACTTCGTACAACTTATTTATTAATTTCCAGGGCCAGAATGAAAAAATTCACCCGGGTGAGGTACTTTCACTTTAGAGTCATCAACATCAATAGTATTATTACATTCTCCAATTCCATACTGCCAAAGTGAAATTAGTTGATGAATAAATCTCAGAAGTTTCTTTGAATTGGAGCTAATATGAAAATTCAACACGGTAAATCAAATCAGAGGCTATCAGCAAAGCACAGTTGACAAGGATAGTCGACTCTTCGTTAAATCTTTATATAAAGCTAAGAAAAGATTCAAAAGTGAGCTGAGTCTTGAGTCTTTCCAGTCAACTTATGACTTAAGCTGTACTATAGGGAAGAAATCAGAGAAAGAGAAGGAGAATTCAGGAGGTGAAGCGTTAATGAAAATGAAATCAACGTGAAATGGAAATGAAGTATTAGGTTGAAAACTATCACACATTTTCAGGAAGATGAAAACTTTTCTACAGGTAGGCAACTTTCAATGGGATCTAAAATCTTTCCCAAGTGTCATACTATTAATGACGTGATTAAAGTTGTCAAGAAAGAGTAGCTCCATTCCACTATATGTACGAGTATGTGTATATATATACACTTTTAAGACGTAGTAAGAGCGAAATCAGGTAGGGCCACCCGCACCATCATCAACCACCAGTATTACCTCTGGCTTGCTGACTTTCTCCATCTCTTTTGATACTAATAATATTCCAGAAGGAGTTGAAGAAAGTGGTAGTGGTTGGTTGGTGTACTTTCTGTGGCTTGGCTTCAGATTTCCACCACCACCACCTGCAACAATTCTTAAATATGATTTCACAAGGGATTCAACTCCAACGTATTTCTTTTCTCCTTTTTACATTTTTATTTCATTTCTCTCAAAAGAAGTTACTACGTCACATATTACTTTCACAAGGTTCTCTTCTACCGTACATATTGCACAACAGGGAGAATGGAGAAAGCAGGTTCAAAGACCATAATATTACCTTTTTTACCTTAGTTTTATGCATACGATATAAAAGTTGACGGTTTATTTTTTAACTTTTTTCTACCACCACCTTCTTCTCCCCATTTCATTTAACTTTGTCGGTCTCATACAGTTAGTTATAGAATACCCCTGTGTGCTTTGTGCTCCTTCCAATTTGAACTGATTTGTGCTCTTTTTCACACAAAATATAATTATTACTTTTGTATAAGGAACAAAGAACGAAAGAACATGCAGATTTAGATGTCAGAGACTTTTTTCCTACTTTAATCAGCTAAGGATAAACTGTAGTTAAAATAGAGAAATAATGAACTTAGCATTTCAGTGGTTCCTGCTACCTTCGTTTCTAACTAAAGCGTCCGCATTTTTCAAATTAATGAACCACTTGAATTTTAACTTCTTCACAACTTTCACTTCACAAAACTATGTAGATGCTTGGAAAATAAAAACTTGTTCATGAAATTTTCATCAGGAGAACATAAAATGATAGTAGCTTCATTTCAATGGAGTTTCTTGTTTTTAGTAAAATACTGTTAGAAATGTGACTCTGATTTACATTCCTAAAGCAAAAAGAGAAAGGCATTTCACTTCAATTGCTAGAGGTGTTGGAGTTTTATTCTCATCAATCAACTGCTTTTTAGCATTTCTTTTTTTCTTCTTTTAACTCTCGTAATTTTGGTTTAAAAAAAAAGTAAAAGGTAGTGACTGTACTTTCATTTGATGGTGGTGGAAGTTTAAAGGTAAATGTTAAAGCCAGGATGAAAGGGATGAACGAGGAACTACTTTGACTATGACAAAAGGTTTATTCATTCACTTTCGTCATGGCTCATCACATCAGTGGGATCTACCTCAATGGATGATGATGATGGTGGTGGTATGGTGGTATGATGTCTAGTTTAATACCTATGTGTGGAAATAATGTAAGTAGTGGTAACTATACATGTCATATAATATTGTAAAGCTTTTAGAAAAATTATGGAGTTTCTAAAGGTTTCTATTTAAGTTCTGCTCTTTCTATTCGTCAAGACGAGCTTTTAGAAAGCTTTCATAAAACTAATTACATATCATATTTCCCATTTCATTCCAGAGTATTCCATCTGGATTCTTTTCCCTTACGTTTCTACCACTTCTACGGTCTCTTTTATGTAGCTTATAAAGCCGTCGCCAGGATACTTAACGTGTATTAGATTTTGTCTTTCTCTCTCGTGCCTTTGCTAAAGCCATGTATTATTTTATCCATTACATGAGATTCTGTAAAGGAAAGGTAGGATTGAAATCATTTACGTATACTACATTGTCTATTAGTTCTACACATAAGGTAGGTAGGTATATTCTATGTACTTAAGAAACAAGGTTTCAATTTTCAGGCCCTTATGGAAAAAGCAGTGAAATCCACCTACATATTTTCAAAAGGATGTTTTTGATCTATTTTCGCAGGATAAAGTATCTCGGTAAATAATATCTTTCATTTAACTGCGTACTACGTATTTTACTGATGGAACGCAAAATGAAGCGTCAACGCGTGTAACAACAGGAAAGGTCTATTGGAAATAAAAATCGTTTGGAAATCTAGTAGATATATTTTTCACATATAAAAAGTCTATTACTCAGGCCAAACATCTGTTATTTATTCTACCAATCAACTGAATCATAAAATAACCTTATTAAGACAAGTAACTCGTTCATCTTTGTTGAATTCAGTTGACCATGAAAAATTACTTGTCCAATATTGAACTACTTTATTGTTTTATTAACGAATCACACTTACACATACTCCATCCACATGGAGAAAGCTGATAAGGTGGAACGGTGGTTCCCCTCTTTTATTTTTTTCTTCTTTTTTTAGTAAGTGATGGACAACCCAATTCATGAATTTTGATTACGGTTGGTTAACTTTCACATTAAAAAATATCTTTCGATATCTTTGTTTTTTTATTAATTTTACGTTATTTATTACAATATTACAGTAAAAATTAGGCCTGAATAAAATATCAAGGAGAATATAAATTTCCTTATTCTCTTCGTATTTATAACTGAATAACAATTCAACACACAACAAGTGTGGTTATGGCTATAATGAGTTTCGATTTAAAGTAACCATTCATTTAATGAAAGATCAAAAATGGGCAGAAGTTACAATTTACCCAAAAACTATTTATTTTCAGTATTGTTAAAATTTTCAGTTACAGTTTATGGTTATCCATCACTAGCATTTTTCATTCTCCCTACCCCCTTGTGCAATATACATTGTAAAAGAACGTTAACTTGTAATGTCGTGAGATGCTCGTTATAAACGAGTCAATTCAGTTTGATAGCAAGTCTTGCTCTTATTCTGTGAGTGTCAATAAAGCTTGGTGGCCTGACCACACTACTCGACTCGTAGATTGTTAGGGAATGGAGATTCAAGTAATAATATCTGGAAGAAAGACATAAATTCCCCTATAAAATCATCAGGAACCCACTAAAAGCGATTAAATCCGTCAATAACATGAGGAAAGCATTTGAGGAGCTTAAGTCAGTTATGTGATTTCCGTTTTGAGTCTGATTTATTGCCTATTTACTGTCAGTCCAGCTGGATCTGTCAGCTTGTTTGCTCAGACTTCAGAAACCACTAAACTACCTCTTAAATTCCTTCTATCGTTTCCTATTCCATTATAGTTTGTACATGATGTACTCTCGTTTCGTAACAAGTTTAGCTATATCAATTGTGCTACTTCGTTCCATAAATACCTTCTCTTTTTGCAATGGCCCAGGAAATCATTTTCATGCTTGAGAAACGTGGAGAAATTATTAACTCAACTGATGACTTCTCTGTGTAACAGAACTGCCAATATTTACCGTTTGACGTTATCGTCCTTTTGTGCTACACAACGCAACGGATGGATATAAACTTTTGATTGGAATATATTTCTTCATGAGAGTTGACTTGACAGAGTTAAATGTACCTCGTCCTCCTATCAATAAAATAAGAAGCCACTTTTTCTCTTAACTTGAACCCATTTTTTCAAACAAGCACATTTATAAAATTATTGTTATCGGAGATGAAGGGATGAATGCAAGTAGGTTGCTGATCAGCTTCGTTTACCTCTCAGATCATGTACCAAACCACCATCAACTATATAAAACATTACTAAACAAGAATTGATCATAGACACACTACATGATTTTTTGGTAGTCTATCAACGACCAGAACATACTGCAAGAGACTTGAAGGAAAAGGCTAAGAAATAGGCCAAGAGAACAGAACCTTTAAATTAGACTGAATAGGAGGTATTTCACTGGCAACTAGAGAAAGTATACCCAGAACTATATTCTTGCGTAGTAAATACAGTATTTGGAAAGAGGGAATTGTCTAGAATGAAAAAAAAAACTGGAGACCGATATTCAATTTCGAACAAATGATGTAGAAAGCATTCTTTCCAAACAATAAGTTTTCATTTCCCCTGCACTCATTTCTCATTTGCTACTTTACCAATTTCAATTTTCTTCTGCCACCGTCCGATCCAACTTTAAGAGAAGGCAAGAAGGAACGCTTACGCCATGAACAGGGACCAGATGCACCCTTACTTTATACTTGGGCTCTAACTTCTATATATTCACCTTGAGCTAGGTACTACGCATACATATCTTACTACTAGAAATAGGATGTATTTTATGTCCTTGTGTCATTTGTATGTACATATCACTGTCTCCTCGGCTATCTTTCTCTTACTGTCTTTTTTCCTACTCGTGGTAAGAAATATACGGAGGTTTAGTGTGATTTAAATGCAATAAAACGTCCCCATTAAGAGAAAAGTTGTAAAAATGTACCAGAGTGGAGTCAATTTCGATTGATTACACTGAAATAATGGGCTACTACTTTTCAAGTGAACCAAGTCTTTCTACTCGGTAGCATTATGCTACCGAGCATATACCTACACACACTTCTACAACTTTCCTTTTACTATTAGAAAGCATATTGCATACATACGCTATTTTTAGTATCACCACAGGAAGATAAAAAGCTTCATGAAAGCTTAGAAAAATATCTACCCAACCAGATCATCATCGCATCTATTACACACAAATAATACCCTCTGCTTTTTCTTTCACTTCACTTTCACTCCGAATGGAATTCAATTACCTAACCCATAGGTTAATACGCGTATCATGCATGTAGAAATAGATGTAGTGCCTATATGAAGGAATGCAACAACAAATAGCTCCGATTTCCTCCTCTAAGTGCTTATATATTAGCTCTGATGAGATAGATGCTAACCTGTGAAAGCAAATTTATGTCCGTACGCATTCTTTTCAAGACAGTTTGTGGAATTTCAATCAAGATTTGCATACAGTGTGTAGAGTGTAAGTCTAGTATCGCTTTTCCTTTGGAACAAACATGTGCATGTGGTCGTTAAATGCGGAATGACAAAATAAAAGAGATGGAATCCTTGATGAGTTCAAGGGATTGATTACATTGATTATTATACATTGTATATTTAAAGATTTTGAGTTCCATAGAGTCAGGAAAAGAATAGTTTTATTTATAGATAGCTATTTTATAACACAGCAGAGAATATTTATAAAAAATCAATGTTCTCTGATAGCACAGTATATATGATATAGTATATTGATGTACTTAGTTTTCAGTTGTTGTTGTTATTTTTAACGTAGTTGGTAGAAATATTTTATGGATTCATACAATACCCTCTTGTAAGTTAATTTGACTCTGGAGAAACTGAAGCTTGACAGCTGAAAAAATGATATTTACATGACCATAACATGCATAATATGACCTATCGCTACCTCACGAATTACCACTGTGCACTGTATAAATTTTATTCTAAATAAACCATCGCACTGGAAATTCAAAGATTGCAATAAGCAATAAAATTGGGTAGTTGTCCTTTAGAGAACAGTTAAAATGTTGCTTTAAAAATCATGACCATTTTATCAAGGTACGTATATTTATTTAGGTAGGTACAAACTATTCAAAACATATTCAAGTTCTTAATTTAAATTTAAATCCTTTTAGTTTTAATTTAGTTTAGTTTAGTTTTAAGTTTTACATAAAAATAATTTTTAAATTATAATATCAAATACAAACGAAGCATACTTACAGGCAATT
>JAQFYJ010001133.1:0-10129 GCA_034694685.1 Isotoma anglicana | reverse complement strand
AATATAATAATAATTTAATTATGCAATATAATAATAATTTAATTATGCAATATAATAACAATTTGTTATGGGGAAAATCTATATTTTGGTTTGGTACAATTTGATCATTGGTAACTTAGGTCACCGGATGGTGGTTGGGATGATTGGGGTGCTGACTGGGGTGGCAGTGGTGGTTACCAAAACCAAGGTGATTCGTCCTCAGCTTCATCCAAGGCCAAAAACGCTAACGGTGCTAGCAAAGTTTCGCCTAGAAAATCTGACGACTGGTCGTGGGACGATTGATGATACCAGTAAACTAGCGAAAGTTTATATCTTGAAATGCTTATTTCGATTCCAGTGTGTGACTGTCATTATTGCAACATCTTTGTCATGTAGATTATAAGTCTTGTTTAAATACATGCATGCAACGCCGTACGTACGATATCGTTTTAATTTATACGCAATCAAGTTTAGTTCAATCATACGGTTTAAAATAAGTAATTAATTAATATGAATCTTCTGAACTCATAAACATGTGACACGATTTACGTATTGATATTTAATATCAACTCCAGTTGTTCCAACATGTTACATGTTGAAAAAATAAGTTTACTGAAATTCGAAAGACTATCGTTTTAAAGTTCAGTTTTTCTAAACAAATATGAAAACTGAATTCTACAACACTCATCACATTCTAGTTTTATTTTTGCTATTATATTAGAAAGAATAATTTCGAAACTCGTTAGTCTATAGTTTTTACACTCAAATATCGTGACTTATCGTTGTATTTAAAAGTCCAATGAATAATAAATTTTTGCAAAATTTTACCATAATTCTAAATTCTACGAGAAAAATAGATCGGTCGTAGGTGCTATCATACGTTTTCAATCGTCAATTGTCATAATATTACAATTTAACAGAGGCTGAGGCATCATAAGTTAACCCTTATTCAATTGCTTTTGATAATAGTCCACGTGGCATTACCTATATCTCTGCCATTTTAAACGACAAATAGCAGTCGGTAATGTTTTTATGTTTGTGCAGTGTGTACCTGTAAAGAACCTATAAGTGTAAACGTTTGCATGAATAATTATAAGTCTTTTGACATTTCATCTAGTCCCTTTCCAGCCTAACTAATGATGAAATGTGAAATTGCAATTCTTATTGTATTTTACCAATCTTCTAAACTGAAGTATCTGTCGTACGAATTGACTTACATCGCAGATAATGAAGCTAGGTGCTCCGTATCAAGCAAATCTCAAATATTTTCCGATTAAAATTGTGTACGTTATATTTTGATGGATATAATAAACTGTCATATACCAAAATACGAGTTGTATTTGCTTTTTAATTTTTTAATTTATAAAGAAGAGATATCTAAATCCGATACTACCATCAAATGCAAACGGATGATATTACATTACTTCATAATATAATGCATTAAGACATCTTATAGCCGATATGATATTTATGACGATATGGCTAAAATATAACTCAAGTAATTATGTTACAAGTAAACATGAAATCTATATTGTTGCTTCGTGTGTTTTTACCTAGTTTAATTTTTTTATTATGTAGAACTACCTATACGCAATTATTGACACATTATTTTCTATACCTTTCTGTTTTCAGTGCTTGTTGCTTATAGCCACATTTATCGATCATAAAATAATGATCAGTAAGATTTTTTCAAGATTCTTCTTTTTTTATGGTACTTGTTAGTTTTTTATGAAGTTACAAAAACAAATATTTTACAAATATTGATAATTTTAAAGGACAGTTACGAGTTACATTCAGTTGTTAAACTTTTGTTCGCCCTAATTAATCGCCGCGAGATTAACAATACTTTCCTCATTTTTTCAAGCATGAGACAAGTTAACGATTTTTTAATTTTGAGCTAAATATGAAGAAACTGATGCCATGACTTAATCAGAGAACATTGATATCAATGTTCTCTGTATCTTAATATATTAATTATTGAAAGTATTGTCATTAATAACTGACGTAACGAGCTTCAGGAAACCAGTGAATTACATACATTATTACATACGATTATGAATAGATTCGTAAGAAAACAAACTTATTTGCAATACATGTTCAAGTATAAAAAACAAACTATTATTGTAGTAACTAATCTAATGCCTACTGCGTGTAGTATCAGGGAACTTTGAAAAGAAAGTTCACCAGTAGAAGGAACTGCGAAGAAAATTCTTAGTTGAATCCAGCCACGACCCATCCTTTTGTTTATTTGTGTTGTCAGAATTCCGTTTTATGGCGTTCTCTCCAATGGAAGGTTGTTCATCTTCTTCTGGTAAATATTCAGGTAAGTTTTCTTTCAAGGCACTGCTGTCCTTCCGATCGGCAGAAACTGGAACGTAGATCTGCAACGGTAAAGCGTAGTGAGTTTTAAATCGAATATGAACGCACAGGGTGCTTATACAAGTAAAAAAAATCGTACCACTTCATTCTTATTATTTTTGCAAACTAGATCAACTTGAAATCCTAAATTTGCAACAGCAATGGCAAAAGCGTCGGCAGTGACATGGCGCTTTCTTCGCAAGATACAGTAATTCTTGTGGAGATTATAGGTAACTGATATCACACCTTTCACCTTAATCAAAGCTGCTGTCACTTTGAGTTGAACGTATTTCTGCAAAACATTAGTAATTCAACATACAGAATTGAAGATTGCAAGATTTGAGCAAGGGATTAAAAATTATGATTATCTAAACTGAATTAATATCAATAATTCTGTAAGAATGAGACAGAATCCAAAGTATAAACTACCTGTTGCAGAACTCCATTATGAAGGAATAAGATTGTTTCCAACCCAGTTTGCAACTTAGAAGCATTTAATTTATTATTAGCAACAGCTTCGGGCTGTCCCTGGTTTTTCACCGCCCCATGATTCTGATTAGAGTTATTTACTGAATTTCGAGTAGCATTTGACTGTTCTCCCAATGGTGCTTTGGCATCATCAAGAATTTTAAGCATGTTTTTTCCATCCTGGCGGACTTCCATGTTCAAATTGCTATTTCTAAAAAATCGGAAAATATACATAAGACTATATTTTTGACCCCTTATTATGGCATAGTATGAAATTATCTAAATAATAAACTCCAATTTTATACTTTGAAATCCTACGAAGTGTTTCTTTCAAGTAAGGCAGCTTCTGTAATGTCGCACGATTGCGCCGATTACCAAAGATGACCTCGAACACATCCATTGCGGCAATAACAACTGGAACAGAGTCATCCATCAAACATAGAATCAAGAACTGGTAAATTTCAGGGTCCTATAAACAGGAAAATGGCGAAGTTAATTTTAAACACATGCATGGATTTTTCTTTTGACAATCTGTTCAAATTTGAGTATAACTAATGTTATGAACCTTCAGCATCAAAGCCTGACTTTCTTTTCCTTTAACAGCCATGCTCAGGTACCGAGATATCACATTTAACTTTCCATTCTCTTCCAGATTCAACACACCTTCCTCCTTTTTATGACCCGGCTCAATTTCCAGCTTGTACATTTTTACTTCCAACTCTTTGGCTACATCAAGATTGTCACAGCTTGAGACGTTTTCATGTTTATGCTCAATCCCTTGATTTGTAACCGCAATTTCATCATCCTTCAAGTCTAGTTTATCGTCATCTAAATCAACATGTCTCTCGACTTCATCATCAGCTGGAATCTTATCTTGGCCGATTTCTAGTCCTGCTTTGCTTTCCACGCCCCCCAAATTATTTGAATCCTGATTATTCATATTTTTACCAAGTATCTTTCGCGTTACTCTCCTAAAATTGAAAAAAAACGTACAATAAGATAGATGCAATATACTCAATCAATGCACAATGCGAAACGAAGAATCAATGTTGATGGGACACCCAATAATATACCGTGTACCGGACGGACTCCTACGGAAGTAGTGTTGGGTCTCCCTAGTCTCCCATCAACAATCAATGCACAGTCAACAGTGCATCAACTACATGTTGATGTTATATAACCCTGAACCCGATTCACGATTACACACGTAATCTTTGAATCTTCTGATTTTGTTAAAAATCACGTGTGAGGGTTTTGAAACTTCAACTAATATGCAACGGTTAATTAATTGGAAGTCGGAAGATTGAATATATAAAATTGAAATGTGAAATGCAGTTACATTATTAATAAAAAACGAATTTGCGGAAATTATAACATCGTCCATCGATCGGTTGGGGTTTACATAACCGGCAGTCCACAGTCAATATATAAAATAAAATTTAAAATACTCCAAGGAATGAAGAACACAAGAAAGAAAGAACTTTTTGTCAAGACAAGAATGACGTGAAGTGTGAAGGCTTCATTTGTGAGCTGAGAAAGTGTGGAACGACTTACTTTTGCTTGAAAGAAGACAAACGGGAAACGGATGACGAAAATCTGACCAGTTTTTAGTTTTGACTTTCACTTCAAAAAGTACAAAGTACACGGACTGAACTGAAGACTGACAGAGCTACCAAACTAACAATCGAACTTGCAACTGCCGATGAGAAAATGTGAAATAATTCCAATGCAAATGAATGAACAGGTTCCCATGCAACGAATCAATGCAAAATGTAGTCCAAGTGCTTTGAGATTTGAGAGTAAACAAAAAAGGTAACGGTTCTCAGAGTGAGCAGGATTCGCGCCGTTCACTTTCATTGGAGTGCGAACAGTTGACTCCACCTTTATCCATTCACAATCTTCTTCATTGGATTCACTCACTTTTCACTTCCCAATTAAAAAGAAGCCGACCGTTCTTCTTTATTAAATCACTCTCTGCTCCAATTTTTTAGTTCATCAAATCGTTTCCTTTATTTTCCAAACTTCCAGAGTTATCCAGGTCCAGTTCCTCTTTCTTATCTTGTTGAACACGTCGTCATGTTAAACCGTCTAAAATACAAAATACGTGATTAAAAAATTTAAGGCAAGTTCAAGTTGTGAAGTTGTGTGTTGTTGTGATTTGACTTTGTTACTTCAGTCAGTCATTACACTGAATTCAGTCATCAGTGCTGTAGTGTGTAGTGTAGTCAGCAGTTGCAGCTTGCAGCGGGGTTGTGATAGTTGGTTTCGGTCGAGTCATTAATTCAGTCTTTCGGTGTTCGGCAGGTAAAGTCTTTTTATCGTTAGTAAATAAATGTGAAATGAATGTTAATTCGGTTTTGAAATGCGTTTAAATTAAATGCTATAAGTGTGAAGTGATAAGATGTCGGTGTAAATACTGTACATAATATTATTGTATTGTTTTTTTTCAATTTTTAGATTCCAAAACTAACGTGAAACGGAAATGACTGGTCAGTC
This sequence comes from Isotoma anglicana, assembly GCA_034694685.1. Taxonomy (NCBI): domain Eukaryota; kingdom Metazoa; phylum Arthropoda; class Collembola; order Entomobryomorpha; family Isotomidae; genus Isotoma; species Isotoma anglicana. Next base: position 4,828 of record JAQFYJ010001133.1, on the reverse strand, counting down.
GAAACTGGTGAGCAGTATTCCTGCCCCACCTGCATCCTTAGATCGCTTTAGTCCAGAAAATCAGCTACCGTTTTGGGTGGAAGTAGGCGTTGTTGGAGGATTAGGCTTGATGGTTTATATTGGACCTCCGATTGCACGAGCTGTTTGGAGCAAGGTACATTGAAATGAAATATCTCAGCATTACTATTTAGTTCCATTCTTCCATTTCACTCTTCACTCTTGAGTGATGTTTCGTTTGTTAAAGTTGTTTTGCTTATTCATTTTTTAGATCAGTCTAATAAGACCTTGCATGAAAAAAGTTTACCAATTGGCAAAAAATGAAGTGATGCTTCGATGGGAACCATTAAACCAAAAGCGAAAGCGCGGAAGTATCGTTAGAGTGATTGCCTCTGTTCTTCCTGATCGCTTTTTTGAAAAAAGCCATTGCCGTGTTTTCATTCATCTGAACAAAAACTCAAACGATGAGCAGAGGAGAGTTGAACACATGCTTAAGGAGAATATTGATAGCGTTCTTGGAATAACTAGCATGAGAGGAATAGAAGAAGATAGAGATGGAGACGGAACATGTGAGGAAGAAGGTATTATTGTTGCATTTCAACTTGATACCAATACATCAGGAGAAATTGAAGAGTCTGAAGACGTGTCGAGTAACCCAGAAGGATGGGAGTACACGGGGGATTCTGTTTTCCATCCTGTGTAAGTTTTTTTGCTTTAGTTATATATTATTATATATATTCCAATACGTAGTCCAATAAATCAATTCCAGGCTTAATCAATTGCATTTAAAAAAACTTAGTTCAAGCAGCACTCAGGTTATTTGTTCCACCCCAACTAGAGGACACCGACTTCAAAATATGGAGAACAGAGATTTCTTGAACGATTCTTTAAGTACTGTTGGTGACGACTGTGATGGCAAAACTAAAGAAGATATTGAAAACTTGAAAAACATGGTCCAACAGTTGATGATTCAAATGACCACTTTGAACCAAAATCTAAGTCAAAATCAAAATCAAACTGAGCGTACATTTGCATTACAGCAATCTGCTCTAGCCAGTAATCTCCTAGATTCCGTCAATGATATTACAAGAAGTTTTCCTTCACCTCCTACTCCTTCGACACTCGGTACTGCTACAATTCCTGCTTGTCCTTCGACTGCACTTCCGCCACCGCCGCCACCACCACCTCCTCCCCCAATGCCATTGATGCCTTTGATGACACCGCAACCTCTTATTCGAGGAAAGAAAACACCCAGAGAACTATTGCCACCAAAAAAAGCTGCACCTAGCTTGACTGATGTATTGAAAGAACTTCCAAATGTGAAACTTCGAAAGATTCAAAGGTAAAAGCTATACTATACTAATACTATACTAGTACGTGTAATTTATGATAGCTAATAAAAAAGACTTGCATTTTTAATACACAAATATATGTTCATGTGAATTAATTAATTTACATTCTGCAGATCACCAGGTGGTACACCAAAGAAGCAAAGTAAACCTGACCTTTCAAATCAGCTGGAGTCCATCCTCAAGAAACGTTTTGAGTCCATGCACTCCCCACCATGTGATAGTGACGATGAATTCAATGACAAAGAAAATGGATTTGAAGATTCGTACAGTGAAAATGTTGAGCCGTTTTCTTGTAAGAATAACCTCATGTCAAAGTTGGAAAGTCCACGGAAGTCCAAAAAGTCAGGAAATCGACGATCCTCAGATGCTAAATCTTCTAATGAAAATCGGACTCCAGTAAGTTGAAAGAATTATACTTAATAATTAATTGTCTGTATGTGAGTAAAATAAATTTTCAAAATAAATATTGTTGGGTAGCTGTGATGTGATAGTAATCTTTATAGTTAGGATCGGATAAGCCGTCATCATTAATATTATTTTAAAATAATACATTGCAATAATATTCTTACAGTTTGGTCAGCATTTACTCAAGAAAAGAGACCAACATCAAACAGCAGAGTCATCAGGACCATCCAAAGTTCTTCGACAGCATAATGCTTGATTTAGACAAGGTAGGAGTTTTTAAGCTAAAAAATTCTCTGCAATGTGCCAAATACCGTCGACCAACTTTAAACTCTTACGTAATGGATTTTTCATACTTTTAAACATCCATCAAAAATATACAAAAATGCACTTTACTAAAAATTAATGTATGATAAGCTTTAAGTTAATTTAAATAGATAAATATTGATAGCTATGAGCACATGTCGTAAAATCATTATATACGTTGTTAATATGTGGCATAAACTACAACTTTTTTTAACTTGTTGACCTAGGTTCAGACAGCTGACAACTATAATGTATTATCCATTTCATTTGTACGCCTTTGTCATTTAAACTAAAATACAATTAAAAATTGAGTAAAATATATTCTTTGTCAACACACATTAAAAAATGATATCTGATAATCTGATAGTATTTGATGCTCCCCGTGTATCACTACTTTTTATCTCTCCTAGTTTTTAGAAACCAAAGTGCTATTGAGTGTGCATGCGTAGTTCTTTGGTATTATGACAAATGTGTCTGTCCTTCTTATTTAACTAAAAACTAAATGTTTAAAACTAAATTGGTTTTTGTTTTAACCTTTGAATTTATCGAAGGTCTACTTGCTTGTTACTGCCTTTAAAACAGAGGAAAACTTCTTTTTGTCCTCGTTTACATTGCTTGCAATGACTGATGTAGAAAGTAGTTTGTAAGATTTTATTTAAGTTGTTGTTTCATTCAAATTAGATTTTAAATAAAATTCTTTATTGTATTTTAAAATTGTTTTATTCACGGACCACATTACATTATTCTTTCCTATGACATAACATAAATTATCCCTTAAATTTAAGACTGCAACCATTTGATAAATTAGGAGGATATATCTACGACAGTAAAAGGCTTGATAGATTAATTAAACAATCATTTTGGCTGTTAAAAATCTAACCATTTGTAAACATAGTTCAATTAATCGTTTGCAGAATAGCATTATGATCTCTCAATTCTAATTTTAGGGAGTAAATTGATCTGCGTCGAGTGCAACTGACAATGAGATTTTGAGATTACGTATGTTTTCTGAAACAAAAGTTTTAGAAACTTTGATCAAATCTAATTATTCCATTCATAGACATAAGTAAATCAAATTTCATGAATTACAATTTTCATTTATGTCGAGATTGCTTTTTAGAGGAATCGAATACAAAAAATCCTAAAAATTACTAACTATTCTCAAAATATAGGATTTAGTGCAACAATCATATATTGTCAGTATTCTTTGCATCTGAAGTACAAGTACAAAGAAATTTATTTTTGCTTTTAGCTCTAAACTACTTTCCTTACCAACATTCTTTTTCAGCATTCCAAACTCTTAACGGCACTGATAAGCATGTTGTTATTAAACTCTTGGATCAAACGATTTTCATAAATATAATGTAGTAAGAACTCATATAATGAAGTCTTGAGCTAGTAAACACAAAAAAACTCATTCTTTGAAACTTTTAACATTACAAACAAAGCAAAGAAGTTGGTAGACGAACGAGCTAAGCGGATATTGAAATCGAGAGTGATGGTGGGAATATAATATTAGATGTCTATCCAGGCCGAATCTAACTAAACTACTTTCATTTCATATTACATCACATCACATTCATGCATCATACTTTTAGGAAGTTCTCAAAAACGTAGGAAAAATCTATCAGAGAAAAGGGGTCTGGAAGTGACATCTAATCATTGGTTCATATCTTTATAAAGTTTCTCAACAATCTTACTACATAAAGCTCTGCCTGCCTTTCTCCCTAACTCTTCTCATCTCACTTTCTCCAACTCACACTACCCTCACTATATAATATTCTCTCTTTTCTAAGTTTTCAATCAACTTTCACTTTGTAGCACTAAAAGGCATTTGTTTTTTTAAAAACTAAATTATGCACTATTTTTCCAATTTGTGCTTTCGAAACCCTTAGGACGAATAAAAGAACGATATAAACTATAAAGTATAACTGTTTCAATACACACCCCCATCCATACATAGTGATGCATATCTTCTTCACTCAACCTAAAGCGGATGTAACTAGTATCATGTATCACTCACACTACGCTTTCCATGATTGATATGATGTTCCACACGATTGACACGATTCATAATGTAAATGCAATATGTTCAAGCATAAAAATACAAGAATTCATATCATTCCTAAGTAAATGTAATGTAAAATTTGACAAGTATATCTCTTCCTCGTGTCAAAATACATCTCTTCGTCTTTGCAAAATGTAGTGAAGTAAATTTAGAGTGTAGAGCGTTCTATTAAAAACTCAAAATGAAAGTATAATGTATACCATATTAAGCAAGCCAAGGCAATACGAAGAAAGTTTCTTCCGTTCAGTTTTGTAAGAAAAAATATGAGTCTTATTATTATTAGGTATAGTACTTTCTTTAAGAAAGAAGACAGAGAAGAGAATTTGAGAGTTTTTAGTATTAAAGAAAGAAAAGATGTACAGGAAACATTTTTTATATAAAAAACAGGGAAGATTATATCTAGTAGAGAAGTAAAGTAGATTTTAAAAATCTGTACACTTACACACCCAGAGTTTTGTTGAAGAATGGAGGAAGGAAGGAGGACTTAGGGACAGAGATGAAAAAGAGACAGGATAGAAGATTGGATTGGAAACAAGGAAGTGGAATGTATTATTACTATTATGAAGAGACTTTTACTTCTTTCATTACAACCTTTGTATGTGTGAGAAATTCTCCACATGTACAGACTGGAATCAAGTCAAGATAACATTTCATTTTTCTTTAAAATTACAAGGAAGATTGGAGAATGTCTCCGAAAGTACTT
>JAQFYJ010001132.1:0-10136 GCA_034694685.1 Isotoma anglicana | reverse complement strand
TTTGCGTGTTGGTTGAAAATCCATATTGACATTGATTTAATACATGTAAATTTCCCAACTTTCATGGCCTGGGTCTCGTTACCTTTACCAACCACTGTCTAGAAGTTCATATCTCGTTGCGCCTTTCATACCTTGGTTTTGAAATGAACAAAAGAGTTTTTCTCCCTCGAAATGATAAAGATATTATTTTCTTTAATTTCTGATGTAATACTAAGGTTTATTATATTTTTACAACACAGAATTATCACTTTAATAAATAGTTGACTTGATATAATAACTCTAATAATTTAAAGTTCTCCTGTGGAGAGAAATGTTAGAATCCCTTTTGTACGTAAAATTCAATTTAATTTCAATTGAAGACAAAAACGTCACTGGAAACTTATCATTTTAATCCAACAACGTAATTTGGTAAGTCTGGTAAACCCGTTTGTGAAAATTGTATTGCACAACTTGAAATAACTTTATTTAAAGAAGGTAAAATATTTTATATTTTAATTCATAATTTATAACTTATCTAGACGTGTCATTCAGAATATCGTATTGCTTTATTATGCTGTTGTTTGCGCCATTATTTGTTGGTGCATTTCTGTTCGATGCAGAGGTGATAATAGTTGAAGCGGCAAAGGAAATTTCAGGGGGGTTGCAAAACGCAACAGCAGACTTTTCAACGCAGATTGAGTACATGGCTAGAGGGTTATATAGAAGTTCGGCAACAGCCGGAAGAGACGCAAGAATGACGGCAACAATAGTTAGCAGGAAGATTTATGTGACGATTGATTTAGCTGATTTTCAAGCTGAAGCAACAATAATTACGAAGGATCTATCCACCTCAGTGGTCACGCGCAGTACACATTTCCGACGCAGTTTTTTGTGTAACGGTTTTGATGTGTAACAACATTTGTTATCATCTGTTTTAGTTTTTGCTGCTAGGAAATATATTGTAAAAGTAAGCTTATCCAGCTCTGTTTAGCACCTCAGGCATATCAATTTGAAATGAGAGATGTTGAAATTGCGTTCAAAATTATGTTGCAGATCATAATACCAGAACACTGTCAACGAATTTTGAAATCTGCACCTAACTTTTGAATGAGTGAATTATAGATTCTAGTTACTTTGTCCTAGACAATGATCAAACTGTATAGCTGAGCATGATGGTGGAACTTTTGGATTGGGATTGGGGTACTTTATCAAAAGGTAATTCAAAAATTGTATGAGCAAGTTATATTTTGGATGTAAAACGTTCCGACTCCTTTGATCATTGAAGTTTTGAAAAATTTTCCGGATCTGTTAATCCCACATGCGGCATTAGAGTTGTGCAATTAGACAACTCCAGGGCGTTGATAGCTGGTGTGCAGAAAGCTTTTGGACGCGGAACAGCATCCCAATATCTAGATTCCGTTTGGACTCATCTAATAAAAGAAAGGACATTACTTTTCATACATCACGTCTGCAGAGCCCATGTGTCAAAAATCATGTCAACCCGAATTAATAAAGAGTTTAATGAAAAACAATAGAGTTTCATGAACTTATGAAAAAAAACAACAATGCAACAATACAACAAGCATGTGGAATATTACAAGTAGGTAATTTAATTTAAAACTTGGTATAAATTACGTTTAAATGATCATAACATTACAATTACTTTTAAGAATAATTAGGATTAAATAAGGACTTTTACTAAGTTGAAAGAAATTTTTGTCTGACGTAGTACGAATAGTAATGTCAGGAATCAATAATACCGCTTCAGACGTTCTCGAAAAGGACAAGCGAGCTCCCTGGTATGCAAATATCATCGATGACCTTTCGGACAAGGACCTTTTTATTCTAGAAGTCCTTTTGGGAATTTGGCAATAAAATTATCACATGCCGTTGGGGTCAAGCTTCCTGATACTTAACTATAAAGAAGAAAGCAACTAAACGTTTGAGGATTGGGATAAAATATATATGTAATCTAGTCAAGCAGCCAAAAATCCATAGTACAATCAAGATTTTTTTTACTATCTCATTATATCATTTTTCCAATTACACCACTTCTCAATCACAGCCTCTTGTATTTGAACAATATGACGTTGGACCAGGATTCAAAACAGATTTTAGAAAGTTGGTTCAAGGTCTAAACCATTATTTCTGCATGTATTATTTTTAAAACCTGGTCTGAATAAGAATTTTTTATCATATTGTTGTATTAGATTATCAAAAAAAACAAACATCCAAACCTTCGGCAACGCATTACAAATTTTATTGTTAAAGAGCAGGAAGTTTTCCAAGGTAGCTTAAGAAAATATATTTTTTATCTTCTGACATTAAGTTTTGTTGCATTTTTGTAGTTTTCGTTCGTTTTTTTTCAGTTACTTAGAAAGACTTGAAACCTTTTCTGATGTTCTTAAACAGTTGGAACGAAGTAAAGGAAGAAATCGCAACATTATTCAACAAGGTGGTTCTCAATCACAACCTTTAGCACAATGACTTGTTCTCAACGTTTGCATTCAAGTGAAACACAAACACGGGAGCGATCTTTGTCAGATAGTGATGCAATTATTGATTGACTTAAGAGAAACAACGGTAAACTACCTCATCTTAATCGTCCCAACGGTCAGCAACCTCTTCTTAATGGTCTCAACGGTTAAATGTATCTAAACTAGGTCAAAACATACAGAGAAAGACGTAGTTCCTGAAAAATATGTGGAAGCGTGGAATAAAAAAACTCCTAAACAATCTACCGTTAAAAACGTCGATGGATCTATAATACAAGATATTAACCGAATGATTTATGGATGACTTATTAAACCATTATCAAGCGAAAAGGTACAGTTTTACAATACTTTTAACGTAGATTGTCAATTACAAATCATGTATTGTTGTTATAAATTAAACGATTTTGCTCATGACTTCATTAATGAGTTTGCCAAAAAATGATAGACGTTGCCGAAAACATCCTTACCATTTTTAAGTATCTTGATCGATCCAAATTTGACGAAGCTAGAAAAGAAACAATGTTAAGAATTTTAAAATTGAATCCAAAATCACCATACGATGACCTGTATGATAGTGAAAACAGATTCCTAACCGCAATCCAATTCTACATGAAATGCTATCAATCAAGAAAGTGCACTAACAATAAAACTGGACGGAAAAACCGTCGGATCGTAGGTGAAGATATCAATGTGGGATGAAAAGTATAAAATAAATTTTTATGGTTAAATACTTACTTTTGCATCACCGCAGGTATTTATTAAAATTTTAAAATTCGTTCAAAACCCGTTCAAAAGTTATGGCCATGTGTCACTTTTTGGGGAGGGGGGTAACTGCATACTTAGGTTTCGCCATTAGCAACATTAATTTTTAAAGAAATTTAAAAAAAAATTTTTAAATCAAAGAAAAACTTCCCATTTCCAGGAATAAATTGGACGCTTATCCGTCAACATACTTTTGACTTGAAAATCCAAGACATTTTGAAAATTTCAACAATGAACATATCGAAGAAAATTGTGTTGAAAGATGTAATGTTCGTTCAACTGTTCCTTGCTGTCCTATTCTCGCATGGGGGAAGTAACCCAACAACACTCGAAGACTTTTAAAAGCCGCTAAATATATTGGGAAATAAGTATGTACTTTTTTCATTTGCTTTATTCAGTCTTTTAGCTGTTGCATACAACTACAAAAATCAATTTCACCAATATGACGGTTTGCGTACAAATTGTTTGTTTGATTTTTAAAAACCATCAGAAACTTCCTAGTTTAGTACAGCCTGATATTTTCTTCAATAACAACTATTTGTATGCATTTATTGCTATTGAAAGTCGCTACTACAATTTAAGATTAATTTCATGTTTAACTGAAATACAATTATCATATTAAATTAAATTTTGAATTTGAGATTGCCATTGTATTTTTGTTATATTAAACTAACTTTAAACTTGGTGAATTGTAGACAGATTAAAATAGTGATGGTTGTGTGATTTTAAATGAATATTTAATAATACATCTTGTATCTACAAAAATGAATTCAATTAATTTACTTATGATAAGACATGTTTTATCTTACTCATAATTAGTTGATTGAAAAAATACACATTATGTGTGATTTATTTTTTCCAATGATGTTTATTTATGCACATATTTTATAAATAATGTAGTCATCTTTACAACATTTTTATCTATTGCATCAAATTCTTTCCCAAAATCATCAACCCATGTCCACACGGTTGATAAGAATGGTGCCTTATTTCACTTTCCACTTTTCGTGTACTCGGCTAAATCTTCATTTAGGACTGAAATCTAAAGTTCTAGTCATACGTCAAAGGTACACGGAATTTCATCCATGTTAACCATATTTGTAAGGTTTTGTACGCTTTATGGTCTTACGTTGCACATGAACTCAGAATGATGCCATTTTATGTGATCAAAAGATAAAGTTTTAGGGTTTGAAAATTCCATTCCATTGCGAGTATTTGCTTTTGGGGCCTGAGAATCTTGGGCGCATGGTCCAAAAATCTGCCACATGCTGTCCGTTTTGAGACCATGTAAAGTGTAAAATTGGGCAAAAATTGTTGGAGATGTTTGAACGTACCATCTACAAACTACAAACATTTCCACTTCTTGAAAACATTAAAAATTACCTTCAAAAGTCAAAAGAAGAATTTTTGCCTGACCGGACCCACTGTCCCATTTGAGAAAATCTTCACCGGAAGGTAAGAGGAAAATAGCATTGAGAGCTGGAAGTTCTGACCTGCTAGCTACATTAAGCCGCTAATCGGTTAAACGCATATTTAAACACCCATTCACAGATAGTACAACCTGCTCAATAAAATCATACTAATTAATTTACGACGACTTTAAATCCAATCTGGAAATACTCGAGTGGAGTAGGTTTTTTAATCTCTACTCTTAAAGATCTTCGTGAAATAACACAAATAACACTTTTTAAGTGGACAATCGCACAATATTGCAGGTTTTTTGGTGAACTCATTATAAATTCCAAATAAACCATTTCAAAGGAGTGTAACCAAGTAGCGAAAGTCATACATTTAAAACGTTCAATTGTATTTCAATAAAACATTTTCAAACAATGGAACGGTTTTAAACGAAAATATAAAACTTTAAAACATTGCAGTTTGATCCACTATTGAAATCCTATCTAAAACCCCACAACTTGAAATTTGATTTTTTTCCTTTTACCTCTTTTCCGGACTTTCTTGACCTTGTACGACGAAAAAAGTTTTGCAAGTTTTTCTGAAGGTAAGCAAATATGACATATGAAATGATGCGTAACATGATTTTTTCAATTTTGAGCGCTCTGAAACGCTTTAGAGCGCGCACCGTAATTCTAAATCCTGCGCAGCCAATATAGCTGGATTTGTAATTAATTGTAGATGTTAAATCATGTATAACATAATTTGGTAAATTTTGAGCGTTTTAAAGCGCTTTAGAACACGCACGGTGGCTCTGTTAAGCGCGAAGCCGATATAGTTTTATTTGTTGATACAAGACAATTTGTTGATACAAAATCATACAACACATGATATTTGTGAATGTTGAGTTCCGGGCACACATAATCATGATCAGGGTGCTTTATCGTAATGCGCTGCATTTCAATTCCGAAGGTCATTGAAGAATACTGAATCTAACGCAAAATTTATCATGTCTACACGTCAATTCATTCTTAAGATAAATTGGCGACGGTTGGACAGACAGACAGACCATTTTCATAAAGTAGCTTTCGCTACTTAATAATCAGGAGATATGTTGTAACTCTTGTACCTTGAACAAAAGTGACATTAGTTCTACATTTGTGGATTTCATATCTACAAAATGTTACTGTATAGGTGATTGCAAAAAACTCCATTTAACATTGATAACGATATAAAATGTAAAGTTTATACAATCTGTTTTCCACCTCATGAACCAGAGCCCTCGGAGTATCCGACTTAAAAACATCACACAGTTTTCAATCTTCGATATACATTTTTGTATAAAATATTTGTTTAGAAATGGGTTTCCATCCGAAAAGTATTTATTTAGTTGTCTTATTATTAATAAACATTGTGGGTCTCATCCACTCTCTTACTCTCCATGTGGAAGAATCAAACGCACTCCTACCCGCCTCAATCGTCTACCCTACAGCAGTTTATGATGAACAAGATTCAATCTACATTCTAGGAGGATTGAATTTGAATACTTTAGAAGTTGCCGGTGTGTTCAAATATTCCATAACATCTGACAGAGTAGAGAAGATCGGTGATATGGACATTAGTGGGGGCAATGGTGTATGGACAGGGCAAAATGAAATCCACTACTTTGGCACTGACTCTGACAAAGGTTACACTGGAATTTGGAAAATCGACCCTATATACCTGGACAATCGAATTAGTGTGCAAAACCTCACAAATCAAATGTATTGGAATGCTGTTGTCTGGGATGGTAAGGAAAACATCTACAGCTTTGGGGGATTCAACACACAAGATGTAACTTACAAATATTCTGAGAAGGCAAACAACCTGACAACCTGAGTTCAAAACTTACCAAGTGGAAGATGGTTCTCTAGTGCTGTGTGGGATGATGTCCAAAATAAAGCATACATATTCGGAGGGGCTTCAAACTCTGCTGATGGTTATTTGGATGAAATTCTGGAATTTGATCCGGAGACGAACACTGTGACCAAGTTAAGCAATTCCTTATCGAATAAAACAACAGGTTCATGTGCCGTTTGGACAGGGACTCGTGTCTACATTCTAGGAGGATATGGAGCAACCTCATCTTCCCGCTTTACACCTTCAACAGAAACAGTAGAGTCCATCCAGATTGACATCCCTTATACTTTAGAGATGCATTCGTGCGTGTGGATAGGAAAACTGAACAGGATTTACATCTTTGGATTTGATTCAAATCGAATTTGGTATATTAACTTGTCCGATGAAGAAACTCCAATAACGACTCCCTATGGTGGCGTTTCCCCTATTCTGCGAAGGTAAAATACATTGGTCCTTCCCCAACGTGAACGTGGCCAAAGTTGCACCTACTACAATTGAAAACCTCTTATTCTGATTTTTTTGAAGATTTTCAGAAACATTTTAAATCAAGTATTGCTATAATATAATGTAATAAATGAATAAATTTTATCAAACCAAGCTATCTAAAATTAATCACAAAATGAAATGAATAATAAATCTGTCGTTCTGCACAATGTTCTCTGATTTTAGATGGATCGATTGATTTTTTTCAGTGTCAACTTTGTATCTGACATTCTCAAGGAGCGGAAACTCCTTTATGGTCTTACCTGCGTGTGTCCGTCTGTTTGTCACGCCAAAAACTCAAAAACTGCTTGAGGTACCGTGATGGATGTTGGTACACTTGTTTTTGACCTTCATGGTTTTGAAAAGTTCTGAGAGATAACTGTTGGACCACCCACAAGGTCACAATAAAAATTTCAAATTTTTGACTTAATATTAAAGATGAGGACAATTTTTTTTTCAATATGTGCCTACGACAAATATTCCTAACGACAAATATGGTTACGACGGGTTTTTAAGGGTATTTTATGGTTTGTTAAGGTACTTTATGGTTTCTAAGGGTCTATTGGTTTTCCATGGTACTTAAATGTACGTAATGATTCCAAAGAGTACGCAAGGGTACTAAACAGGTGACAGGGGTGAAATACTTCCGCTCCTATTTTACACGTTTACAATGGTTTATTATTAAAATATTATAAGAACCGTATTAAATTTCAGTTAAAGTAAAGTCCAGTCTCTCCTTGAGTTCACTAACTATCGTTTCAATTTTGCCCAAAACCAATTACCCCTTGAAACAGAGTTATCAAAATTAAGAAATATCAATATGTTTTATAGTTTTTTGCTAGCGAAATTAAATCAAACTGAACACACAAAAATATTGCTGTGACAGTCTTTTATTAAGTTTTACAACTGTTAAGCAAATCTTAGTATGTGTCAGGAAACAAGTTTTGATTTGTGATATTCTGATTTTATTCATTATTACCAGATTATTTAGTTTCCCAGATTTTTGTGTTTAATTGTTCATTAAATTTTAATGTCTACTATTTGATGGAGTCAAGTATTGCACAAACTTTACATCCAAATTAGGTAAAAAAAATCTTTAAATATCGATTAAGATTCTGCTTTTAAATATTGAATGAACATAGCATTAAAGACAACAAATATAATCTGAAATTAAAAGAGAACATTTATCAACCATTAAAGTTTAAGTTTTAGTTAATTTAAAACCTTTGCAACTTTAATCGCAAGAATTCATTCGTTTGGTATCCATTCGTGTATTTCTGTCTTTTACTATTAAGTCGTTGTATTAGGACATTTTTATATTAGGTGCCGGGCTGTTCATAGCAAAGGCATTATAGCAGACCTTTTCATAGCCGTTAGATCATAGCAGGAAATAAAATAGCGTGCAAAATTTAATAGCAAACATTATCATAGTGAAGCTTTTAATAGTTGAACATGTTCATAGCATAGGACACTTGATAGCTATGCATTGTTATCATAGCAAATAAATTTATGTCTAAATTTAAAAAAATTAGAGATTTATAAATTGTAGACACAAGGATTAAGAAAGGAATTGCATATTGCAGCCGATTCCCTTCACAAATTCTTCCGAATTTTGCGAGCAGTTTTTTTAAATCAGTGAGTTGTGGCATACCTGCCAGCACTTCTTCTGATGATCCTTTTGTGCTATTAGACACTACTTCCGCTGCTGTAGTCTTTGATGATAACGCAACTGATTTAATCTTTTCGATTACTTTTCTAACTTCAATGGCTTGATGATTTTGAGCATGATTGTGGTTATCTGAGTGAAGCTTCACTTCATCAGAAAATCTGTGACACCTTCCCAAGCACTTGCCTGCAGTATACTCAGTGCATCTCCAGATCAATTTATCGTTGCTGTATTTTCTTTCACAAAGGAACGTTAAGCTTTCATGGATAATCAAAGGCTTGCCTTTACTCGTAACACTTTGGTTTAATGGATTTTTTTGGTTTTTTTAAATTTCTTAATTTTATAATACAACACAGAGCAAAGCAGTAGTATTTAATGGGCGAGATAGCGAAATACAACAGGTGTTTTTGGAGAACTTAGTATTATTTACTTTATTTTTAAGTCTTACTCTCTTTCTGTGATAACTGTTATTTTTTTATAATATAAACCTAATTAGCATTATCTTTTCTCACTGGACCTTTTCGTTAAACCCTGCTATCAAGAAAATTTAACGAAATGCTATGAACAGCCCTAGACCCAATAATGTGAATTAATTTAATGCTATTCAAGGAGTACGTAAAAATAGTTTAAGTTGTTTTTCAAGCAGTGTGTTTAAAAAATGTACATTTATTATAATCATATCTGCATCTCTTGTTATACTGCAAAAAACTGTTGTAAAAGCAAACAACTCACTAAAAAACAAAATAACTTTTACACTAAAAATCCGGGTAAGCAACTCTGATTGTTATTTGTATAAACATATTATAATTTGAAATCATGCTATCTCTCTGTATTCGACTATGCCAGACATAAGCAGACGGACAAAAACTGCAGACTGCATTTACTTATCAGAATTATCATTTAAATTACGAGAGGAGACATAAATCGGGTTTGAATTTACCACTTTATTTGCATATTATTTATTGACATAAATTGAAGTAATTAGAGACCAAATGCCATGCACATAATACTGACTTTATGAGTTAAACTGTTTATTCATCATTTCATCTCAACATTGCACAATTTAATTGTAAATCAATTCTGTTAAATATAACGATAAAGTTGATAAAAAATGGTTTGATGGGATTACTAAACTGAAACGTAAAGGTATAGCCAAGATTTATTGGCGTTCTGCAACGAATATATGAATGCTACAAAGATAGGGAAGATATTCAACGCGTGAATAAAAGAAGAATCTACATTTCGGTAGAGAGAACATACCAATAAGAAAAAACAATGAGCTGAATTTCCACTTCATTTAGATAGAATGGGACAATGAAATGACATATGTTTAATACGTTCCAATTTCGGAGTTAACGAGTTGTTTTTCACAGACTTGGAATCAGGGTACGACAAACCCGGGGTTTTATTGGAAAAAAACCCAATACCCCGGGTTTTTTGGGTTTTTAGGGTTTTTT
>JAQFYJ010001131.1:0-10136 GCA_034694685.1 Isotoma anglicana | reverse complement strand
TTTTTTAAATTTCAACATTATCATATCGAGTCAAGTAGTAGAAAAGTTCTGAAGTTTGTTAAAAACAGTAATTTTACAATTAGATAATTTCACATTAATTCAATTACGTACGAAACAAACAGACATCCTTTAGTATTGCCAAATTGCTAATACTACTATAGATTTAAATACATTTTTGGTTTCATGAACTTTGGAGGCTAGGCTCCAAAACGAAAAGTGAATAATCAAGTGATAACACTTTCTCTACAAAATTGATATTTGGTTTTGCTAGCTAGAAATAGAAAAATAAATTACATCCATGTTGATACTCAATCTTTACTTTCCAATTAATCCCTCATCAATCCCTCCACTTTTTGATATTTTTTTACCAATCACTCGTTCATCCCTCCATCATTTTTTCGTGAGGTACCCCTCACTTACCAATCCATCTTAAAATTTTTGTCACCGTAAAAACCACTCCCTAATCACTCTCTTGTCATATATTTAGCCAAAAACCACTCACCTATCCATCTATTTCGATCCCATCGGATGGATAGGTTACACCTTTGGGCTCACCTTGATTTAAAATTGAAATTCAAGCTTGAGATTTCTACAAAACTAAACACCTTAGTTAAGAACCGGACTCAAAAGGAAATAGAAAAGGCTTTAAAACTTAAGAGTTCATCCTGTTCCAAAAAAGGGACTTGAATAAGCTCCCAAAGAAAGTTAAATGTTGAACAGGAAGTGACTTCTACTTTTAAACTTTTAAAATTGTCCGTTTTAATCCTATGAGTTTTGTACATTTGGTTTCGTAATAATAATTGAAAATTGAAACTCGTCGTTTATCTCTCGAGTAATGAGATAATTCGATTTTTAAAAAGTAGTCTTGCCTTATTTCCCCCTAACATTTAACATCCATATTCTGCCATAGAAAGTGCAAAGAACAAGTTTATTTCTAAATGTAACAATGTCCAACGACCAAATATAATTTTTATTATTGTCTACAATGAATGAATGAATGGAAATCTTATTCAAATCTCAGACTTGTTACAAATGTGTGGAAAACACATTCTCATTTTCATTCCATAAAAATAGACAACCGGTTTTACACCGTTCATAAATTCTTCACCATATATTCGTTTAATAAAGTTAATTTTCCTTTAAACACTTTAAAGACCATTCAAAAATTATCCCTTGCTTTATTGTCAGCGCTTAAATCCAAATTAAGTTTCTGAATAATTTTTTTCCAACGCTTCAAATATCTTAAATCGTATCCAAAAATAATTTACATTTTTTCTTCTTACTTAAGCATCCATTTGAGAAATGCAACTTTCCAAGGCGATTTATTAAATTGCCCATTAAGAATGGACTTTTTTAAAGAGTAGTTTTTACTTTGGGCTTGGACATTCCCTTATTTGTCTCCAATTTTAATGCAACCTATCACAAAACAAGTCTACATGGCAAACTATATGAAGTTAACCTTTTGTTCCCTCTTATAAATGAAAAGAATTTTTTGATAAGTGAGAATGCATTCAAGAGATTTTATTATGTAGCGGACGGGGCCCGGTGTGGACTCACTCTATTATCAAATACCTTCACAATAAATAGACAATCTTCTGAAAGGAATAAAAATGGATTTGATTGAGCTTCATGCTTTACCGCATCTTTTTATTTTATCGCCTTCCCTTAATCCACCTCGGTTTTTAGGAGAAATTTGCGTAATTACTATTAAATCATTCTGAGTAATTTTTTAACTCTGATAAATTTTTTGGTTTAAAATAATTTGCAGAACCCGATTTCTCGTTTGCAGTAAAAATTTTAAAAATTATAAATAGGACAAAGCAGTAAGTCAACATTTTTTAAAAAAGCAAGACTAAAAATTCAAAAATAAAAACCTGAGCCGGAGTTAGCCCTCAGTAAACCTCAGAAACATAAAGGGTTATTCAATTCCCCCACAAAATCCCTCCAATAACTCCAAACCATATCCAATCCACCTAAATATTTATCCCAGACTTAAAAAAAGCTGGAAGGCAAAGGGCTCCATTCTCCATGTACATTTCGTATCTTCATCTAAACTTAGAGCTAATTGCATGGGAATTCATAGATAGAATCTCCCAGTCAAGTAAAGTAAAGGATTTAGCACGCCACGCATCTCATCCATCCCAACATTTTAACATTAACATTTAATATAAGCTGAGCATACTAAACCAGCTTAAGCCTTTTTACTTTTAACCAATCTCTCAAGTCTTGAGAGAAGAGAGTCAAGTCTGACAATCCCAAAAGCAACTCTTACTTAAGGTGCAATTCATTGCGTGTTTTTTAACAGGGATAATATTTTAATACATTAGGAGAGTCCCTTCTACTATAACTAGAAACCAACCTGATCTACCATGTCTCTCATCATATAGTAAGTAAAGAACATTTTGTGATCAGTTGTTCATTGAAAGTGCATTCGTAGAGTGTACATCTGTCTCTCTCTCTCTTCTTTACTAATAGAAATTGTTAAATAAGTTGAATAGGAAAGTGGGCAAATAATGTTATCGACCCTCAGTGACTCTCTGTTATTATTATTATTTACCTTATGTCACCTGGCCTGGCCTAGTTTTGTTTCCCTCAATCGCCCCGAAAATAAATAAACATCCGAATCGGTTCGTTCCTCTCTTATGTGAAAAGTGTCCGTTACCCATGTGAGCCTTTGTTATTATTATTTTAACTCATTAAGTCTGTGTCACGAACATCCTATCCGGTGGCAGTCCAGTCTAGTAAGGGTTCTCTCCTGTTTTTGTTTCTATGATGAGAGGAAACCGGTGCGTAGGGTGCAATTCAAAATAAAAAGTGAGACTATAGAAGAGTCATTGTGTCTAGGGGAATCCTCATGTAATATTATGTAACTTTATAGCCAAACCATTCCAGCCAATATAATATTTAGTATAAAAGCTATTAAAATGATTCTCTATGGATGAATCGCCCACCTGGAGTTCCCACCAAGTGCTCTATCCCTTATATAAAGGGATGAATTTTGTATAGAAATCTCCAATAAATAATTGGAAATCGGATAAACGGTACATTTCTATGCAAATGCACGTTCCAGTTTCAGAGTCTCAACTCTCCCCGTATTCCAAAGTGCAATAAACTGCTAACGGGAATCACATTAATTCTTTATGAATATCCGCGTGGGTCGTAAAAATGAGTTTAATCCTTAAATTGAAAAGTGAACTCGTAAACCCGAGTTAAAAGTTTTTAAAAATCTTTTCTAAATAGAAAGAAGAAAAGGTAACACATGTTTCATTCCATTCAGTTAAAACTCATCCATTGTGCAAAACATCGTTTCGTTTTATCCAACTCGTAAAGTTCAAGTTTTATCTGCGACTATTCTTTAAATGCACCCTAAAGTTATGGATAAGCAAGGAGGAAATAAAATTCAAAATACTATAATAAAATAATATGATGTTTCAGTCCATACCGACAAGTTATAAATGTTACAATGGGGGAATTCCCCTTGAAACATGTGAGCAGTTTATATAATAATATAAAAAGTGACACACCGGACTACCCATAATATGGTTCAATATTAATATAGTAATTCTTGATTATCATGGAGGAAAAGTCTTTTGCAAATTTCACTTCATTCTGGGATAATTCGCCAACCCACAAAGAGTGCACTTTGTATAGGAAGTTCCTCACTTTTGGAATTGGGAAATCCCAGCCTAATTTTAATTCAATGCAATAATAATCCAAAGAAATGTGTTGAGACAATTCTAAGTTATTGCAGTGGCTGGAGTAGTTAATTCAAGTTTTGTGGGAAGGCCATCCACTCGCATGGGAATTCGAGAAATTATTCTGATTTGAATCATTTCTGTAGTGTACTGGAAGTTTCGCGAGTTTTTGTTTAGCTTTGCAAATATTCATATTGTTTTGGAGAATTTTTATAACAATTTTAGTTTGATAACAAAAGTTCTGAGTGGAGAATTGAAGTGGAAATTAGGTCTTAAAATTACAAGGTTTTTGTACATTCAGTTGTTAGTGAGATTTGCTACATTTATCAAAGGGATTTTATAAATTAAGAATAAATTAAAATTTTTATGCAAAAACTAAACTGCAATTTTGCCCTATTATTTGATAAACAATTAAAATTAAACTAAACAACTATTTATGTTGAGTAATTGTGTTAAGTGTGTTAATGTGTGTTTAGTCGATTTTGTATTTTGGCATAAGAGTGAATTAGCAAAAAGTAAATAAATTTGCAAACAAGCGAACGGGAGCAAGGTTTATTGCCCATTATTTCCATTTAACTAAATTCATTTTCATTTCACTCTATTTTTATGAAATTACTTTGAAACTAATACTACAGTAATTGTTTATTAATAAATGTGTGTAGAACATTAATACGATTGAGTGTTAACTTGTAAAACATTAATTAATTCTTTCCTCATTTTAGAGTAGAAATCGCATTTATTGGCCGGTAGGATAGGAATTGGCATCTTTCCTATATTTACTCTATTAATTTGTTTTTGTGAATTTCTGTGTTTTTAATCAGTTTCAAATATCTTGACTGAATTTATTTAAAAGTGTGTATCGAATATTCAAGTGCAATCGTTTAAGAAATCAAACTTAAAGGATTAATTGTTTTAGAATTTTTTTATCCAGCTGATTTTTTGACAGAAGTAGAGTAAGTGTTAGTGTAAACCATTTAGTGTAATATTTAGAGTGAAGTGTACTAATTTAAAAATGAGTGAAAATAGTGAAACTAGTAATAATAATAAAGGACCTTACAAGCCTCGGGATTTATTCGGCGTCCAACTCGAGGTAATTCTTAATCAATTTATTATTAAAATATACTTTCGTTTATTTATATGAGTAATTAAATCAATAGGAAACTAAATTGGGCATTTAGCCAATATTTTAATAAATTGTGCTTTAAGGTGCAGTCGCAAGTTTTTGCATGGGGAGATCGGAGCTACATAATCGTGTAGTATAGGCATTTATTTCCCTTTTTAAGGTAGCCAACTCTCTTTCTCACTAAATTCGAGAGTAGAGTAAAGCTTAGTGCTTAAAACCCATTGCAAAATATAAATTGAATTTAATGAATAAAACCTAACCCAAACCTGGAATCCCATTCAGCTCTAAATCGGCAAACATTGCCTTGGCCTTGGTAAAGTTATGAAATGAAAGTCATTTAACTATTCCAGTTTTTAATTGAAATATCAACTAACTCGTCAAAGCCAAAGAAACCTATTATCAATATGTCTTATCAGTAGCAGAAAATATGATAAAAACAATTGTATGAAAATATTTATTTAAACCTAAATTTCTATTAAAATTTAGAATTAAATAGCAGAAACTTAATGAAGCAGTTTTATATACTTAGGTAACTTATTTATTTAGTGGACAAGAATAATATCATAATATTATGCCAAAGTATTTACATATGGTGTATAGCAAAAGAGTCAAATAGCAACCGAGATGAAAATGTCTAGCTTCAAATTCAACTGCATTTATAAATCAAATCGTCATTCCTTTTAAATTTTTACAACTCAGCCTAATATTTCTATTGCAAATAAAGAATGGCACGTGTTCAAGAAGATGACACTTGGCGATTTGCAAATTACTAATTTACGAAAACAATGCTAATTCAGAACATATTGTTACGCCTTTTAGATACGCACAATTCCATTTTGAGAAAACTTAACGTTTTGCTTGGGATTAAAATATGCGTGCGATATGCAACCACAGTTCCCTTCCTATATGCAAGCAAACTGAGTGTATGGTGTAAACCTTGCTTATTATTTTCACACAAATGAAGGTCATAAACTACAAAATGGTTTACTCTATTTAGCACTAAATTATTATAATTTTGAACAAATTAGTGAAACATTTATGGCGAGTTTTTAATTCCTCTTCCATGTCAATAAGTGAGATGTCCACCTACCTACATGCAATAATATTCTTAATTATAAAAGACTTTCATTTCAAATTAGTTTAAAACTTTAAACAATTGCCCCTTCGATAATTCATTAATTACATTAATTGATTATCGAAGGGGATTAATGGAATTCATTATGGATTAATGGAATTAATTTTTACATTTTTTAAAATATCAGTGCTTAATTAATACCCTAATCCCGTCAATTTAGTATTTTCTGCTTCTGCTTTATTTTCAATTAAAAACGCTTTTCATTTTTAAAATTTCGAATTTAAGTTTAAAATAAAATAAGCAATTATTTTATAGGTGGTTAAATAAAACATTGGAAATATTAAAGACACTAAATATTTTTGATTGATGTTTCAGTAGTAGTTCAAATCTACTAGGTAAACACGTGAGGGTATAAATAAGTGTCATCAAAATTGAACTCTTTTTTGCAACTTCTAAAAGCTAATATATGATGGAAGTCACCTTGGAATTGATATTTAAATGTCCAAATCACCATGAGGTTGTAAAACAAAGTTTAACAAAATGAGGTGTGAGGTTTAACATTTTACATCACAAATGGAATCTATTGAATGTCATATGTTTTAAAGCGTGAATGAAAAAGGCATTGAAATTTGAAATGGATAAAGTTATAGTTATGAACTTAATCTAAATAATAATAATAGGAAATGATCATGAGATCTCTCAATAGGCTACTCGGTCACTCTACACAATTCAGCTTATCATCCAATACATTTCATTTCTACTAAATCTCAAAAACTGCACCATCTAAAAAGCCACTTTTTGCTCAGATTTTAAACAATTTTCACAAAATTTAGGTCTCACAGTTTTGTGCTGAATTACTTTCACGAAATGATGAGTTGGGATGATTTCGCAGATTGACAGGTAAAAATCGAGGGGCCAAAGCCTCTTCTGTGGAAAAAAATCAGATTGAGATATTTTTTTATAAATGTCATTTAATGACTTAATCTCTAGCTTCTGTATTAATCAATTGTTTTTATCTAAGCTTAAAGAGAATAAAAGATTTGAGACCGAGAGAGAAATATTTCAGGTAGCAAATAAATATAAATAATATCTTAGCTCTTAAAATTTTAAAAATTAAAAAGCAAAATTGTTGATGAAGGAAATTATGAAAATATTAAGGTCAATTCTCAATGTGCATCTTCAAAGAGATAACTTTCTTGTTAATTTTGCTGTTAATTCCACTCTTCGTTTCGTTTGTTTAATAAGAAACAATGAGTGGTTTTCTATTGTTGAGTCCAATAATTGTCCTTTATTGTCAAGATGCTTGTCGCAAATGCACAAAAAGTCGTTTGTACACAACATTTTTAACGCTTTTTGCTATTCTTGGTTTCAATAACGCATTTTCCGTTTAAAATATTTTCGATAGTTTTGGGAAAGCACTTTTTATTAATTTTGTTATTTTTACATAAAATCATTCCTAATAAATTTCGTCACGATTAAATCACGTTATTATTTTCAGAAATTAAGAAATTTAAATTCAAATTTGAAGTTTCCCTCTGAAATGTTTAACTAAAGTAATTATTCACTTAACAAAATGTGTAAGTCTACAACAAAGAACCTTATGTGCGTAAAAAGAGAAGCTATATGCTGTATATAAACCACTAAATTCTATAAAATATTTACTACACCAAAGTAACTACCTGAGTTTGAGCATCTCAAACGAGACAGATGACAATCACTCAAGAGATTTCAATCCTCTACAACATTTATGACAGAATAAAATAGTCATGCAAAGCATGGGCAATTACATTGAAGTTATAATATGAGTGATTATCATCATCATCTCGTTGACCAACAAAAGCAACTTAATCGTCTGTAAGTAAATAAAAAAAGAAGAATGAGTGGACTGTCTTTTATAAAAACTGATAAAACAATGAGAGTGACGTGACCACCTTTTCTTTATCACCCCACCTCACTGTTTAATTCCCTTTCGATTTGCCTTCTTTCAAAACTAGAAATTCACTCTAATAATTTCCAAAATCTAACAAATATTTTCTTAACCTGAAAAAATTTTCAAGCAATGAAAAAAATTAAAAGATATAAGAATAAGAATGAAATTAAAATCTTAGAAATACTTAGAAAACATTTAAATGAGAAAAATATTGAAATCAATGAGTAGATAATTAATGCTTTAAATTTTTAAAATGCTAAATGGATAAAAAGCGCCCATAAAAATAGTTCAATTTAATAGCCTGAATTGTAAAAGGAATTTGTGCAATTTCGTAGATGATAACTTCACACGACGCCCATCTGCAATAATCTATTTTGTAGGTCAAACGACAAGCCTAATTTGTCGATATATTTTGGTTGTTAATTTTCTAATGGGAAAATTAACACTTGGACAAAGGTGTTAATTGCTTGCCGACAGAGGCCATTCATGGATACCCATTTACATACCCAAGGACTTTTATACCTTCATAAATTATCTTGTTCATTAAGGGACTAAATCGTTAAAATTGCAGTAACTATTTTTTATTCGTTTCTAAATCTAAATATAGACTGTACAAAGCCGTAATGAGGTTTTAAAACGTTATTAGATTTAAGAGGATTTTTGTGCATTGTTTTGTTTTATCACTGGGTTTTCTTTTATTAAATTCATTAATGAACCGGGTGTTTTCGTTATAACCTTTATTGCAAATAGTGTTTTTAGAGCGGACTTCAGTACCTAATTGATTTTTAATCCTTCACAACTTCGCACTTTAACACATTTACCATATAAATGTCTTGCATACTTTATTTTATTTCTGCATAAGCTTTTCGACGTGTTTTCATTTTAAGCCAATGTATTTTCATTCTACTCCAACATCTGCAATACACAATTGTAGTTAAATAGGAAATTTAAAAAAATGCGATTAAAGGTAATAAATGAAACTTAAAAAAGCGAAACTCCAATATTGATAATTAATTTTTTTTAATTTCGAAAATTCCCAAAAATTATTGAAGGCAATTTCACAACCTTTAATGAACCTAAAGCTCGTTCAATTAATATGGAAAAGTAGGTAATAAAATCCTAGTTATAGATATACATAAACTACATATAAGATAATAAACGAATGAATAAAAATAACAATTTTTACCTTTAAAAAGGATTAAATTCACGAAAGTAATGTTTCATGGACTACAAAATCTAATCTCGTCTTTAAAACGAGATTTCACACAAAGTCATAAAAATCGTTTAATCTCTAAAGAATAAAAGCACCACGAGGGTTTCGTTGGATTGACCATTTGTTCCTCACTCAGTCATGGGAATATAATTTGTATGAAATGGGTGCACACGATAAATGTGCCACTACAATCAAATAAAAATGACACACATTTTTCCATATGGCTTTTATAAGAATTTCAAAAATCATTGTGTATTTTAGGTGACGAGTCTTTTACTCGAAGCGGAATTAAGGAAATTGGAAATTCTGCAGTCCGAATTGGAAACCTCAAGTCAAAGTTTAATAATTGAAAAAGACGATGGACGAAGGGAGGAACATGAGGAACAACAATTTGAACTTATTCTTGCCATTTCGTAAGTTCATTTTTTAATTCATTGTCTAAAGCATAATAGTTTTTAAAATGTATGTAAACAATGGCCAAGCTAGAATATCAATCTTTCAGTTTTGACAGCAGTTTTTTTCGTCGGTTCCAATTGTTTAAAAATGTAGCTTTATATGAAAAATACCCGATTTTTATAGAAAATGAATAGATGGAAAGGTACATGCGTGGGAGTCAATCACATAAATGAGCTTACAATAACATCTTATAAATTGTTTTTACCTTACATTTTGTACCTGTACATATTAGATATTTGAATCCTTAAAAATAGTATTTTACCCCAAAATGCCGTAAATAAATTTTGCGGTTACGCAAAAAAATGTTATTTCATAAAAATAGGGTTTGGAATTTGAAAAATGCGGATGTCTTATATTGAAGTACGTTTCTTTCGTTTTTTCAATTTGGGAATAAAAATTTCGATCACTTTTTACTTTTTATATCCGATTTTTTATCAGATTTATTTTTTACAAGTATTTTGCGACAAACGGGCTTGCAAAATAGTTGCACGTGGTCTTGTGGTTTCGTGGTTTCAAGAAATATTCGTGTCCCACATTTGCAGCTTTTAACTTACTTGCATTTTACATCTTGCACCATATTTTAATATGCAGAGTCGTTTTTCATGTACATTTTGCCTAATCCTTGTTCAACACATTTAAAAACT
>JAQFYJ010001130.1:0-10138 GCA_034694685.1 Isotoma anglicana | reverse complement strand
GTCATGACTCCGTGGACCGTGGGTAAGATAACGTACTCCGACTTACGCAATTGTATTCCCTCGCACCCATGAATAAAGTCCGTTTGAAACCCACTGCGGTTTTTGGTGCTTATATTCGGTTACTGCAGACTCGGAAAGTCTCATTTTTATTGAATGAGCTTAATATTAGCACTGTCCATATATTGACCTGTCCATGGAATTTTTCTCTCCATATTTTGGCTGTCCATATCTTACCTGTTAAAGCAAAACGATATATCAGTTACACCGTTCAGTTTGCATATCACAGATAAAACAGATCTGAACACACTAAGCAATAACAAGCGATTCATCGATCTTAGGGCATTCAAAGATAAGAATAATAAACCAGTATGTGCTTATTGCAAAGCTCCAGGACATTTCAATCGCATATGTAATGTAAGACTAAAAGCTTTAGCCGATGCACAAAATCAAAGGGATCGCCTATAATTTGTATTCCATGCATGAATGAAGTTTGCAAGGGTCAATGTCAGAAACCCACCTCGCACAAGATCTTTAATATTTTTATTCATTCGAATTTAAATAAGTTTACTGTGGGAGAGAGGAGAGAATATTTTATCGAAACAAGTACGAGTAGAATATACAAGTCAAGAATGAAGATTTTGAAGAATGCCAACTGAGATAGGAAGGCACAGCAAAACTGACCATTCAAGTTTTTTTTATATATACATTTTTTAAAAATCTTTTTTAGCAACTTGAATGAATTAAATATTCTTTTCTCTGTCAGCAGTAGAACTAAACAGCAAACAATTGTATTCTTTTTACTCAGATTATGAAGTAGATATAAGCATAATATGGAAGGCTGGGTAAATCTTGTGGTAATAAACTAATAATGTTCCGGCTATTCACATTTAATGTGAAACTTTTTATTAAGTTAGGACTTAATGCAAATTTTATTGTTGCACACTTTAATGTAGTTAAAATGCCAACCCGAGGATGGTACGTCATAGTAGAAATTCTACCTATGGTTAATCCGCCATATTGGAAATTTTCCATATTGGAAACACCGCCATACTAGAAATTTTGCATATTGAAAGCAAGTGCCAAAAATATGACCCGGGGGGTTATGAAACTAAAAATTTTATTTAAAAATTTAGAAATAAATTACGAATATTCCATCGAAGTTAGCAACACTAGGTTAGGCACACAGCTTGTGCAGAAAAGGCACAAACTGAGCGATGCAATCTGAATTCGTTCAAGATAAATGCATTTAAAACTGCCGTTGTAGAACCATAATAAGTTCTGAGAGACAAAAGTTTTGCTGAATACTTTCGAACCAAAAAGCTGGAATTGGAATTGGTGCAAATATCACAATAATAAAAAGCCTGAGGACCTAAAGTCCATAAGTCAGCAGGATGACATGCCAAAGCACTAACGCGCGAGTATAATGAGAAAATACTCATATCAAGCTAGTAGGAAGAATAACAAATGAGCCAAAGGACACACAAATTTGGCCTATGTAAATCGGTATGAAACTGGAAACTTGATGAAAATTTCAAAGTAAAACTTGTACCTGGATAGGAAAGGACTAACATAGACAACCGTAACTTAAACTTGACTGATGCCACACTCCACGTTAGAATTTAAATTGGTAACTGTATTAACATTCTCGTCTTAAGCATAAAAACAAAGGGAAAGTTAATAGATTAAAATTTCGACTGAAAAGTCACATACAGTCCATTTCGTTAAACAAACTATCGGATTTTTTTGCTTCTCTAGGCATGTCGAAAAGCTTTCGGGTAAATCAATTTGCAAGCATTTTGCATAATAGTTTGTGAGAACACCCAGAATGAGATTTCTTGGTTTACTCCTTTACTTATAAGAAATTTTTGAAACTCAGAAAAATATAGAAAACATGTTGAATACAACAAATCAAAAAACCTTCGAGCAAATCGAAGTTTGGCTTCTCGAGAAAATAACGCTTTATTTAAACTCAAAGGTTTTCAGTAATTTGTATTTTGCCATTGAACCAATGCCAATCAGCATTCAAAATTTTGATTCCTCTAAGTCCATTTTGAGATTAGCTTGGCAATATTTACCAATCCGCATTTTAGTTTTAATCACAGCGTGATTATCAATTTTAATCGGGGATGGTGACTAACATGGTATTAACACGGAGAGAGAGACAGATAAGAGAGGCAGAGAGGTTGAAAATTTTACTCATAACATGTTACCGCTGGTCCAATTTAAGCTTTTCTTTTTTTAAAAAGCCGTAACGTAAACCTCCAACTAACTACAGTTAATCATTGGATACACTATTTATAGTGACGGTCGATTTTACCTTGTAGGGTAATTATATTACACAACAGGAAGATATTTCGCATATTATTACTAAGCATGTTAAAAATAACTCCATGTTTCCACTTATAATGTTTTAAAAATGAATGGTATGAATGAGTTAAAGAAGATAAAGAAGACTGCTGACTGTCATGGATGGGGAGTGAAGGTAGTAAAAGCAACTAATGACCGAAAACCTGATGACCATTACATCGAAGTTGATTGATGACGTTTTTCTGGATCATGTTCAAGCAAAGAGAGGTCGATTCCAACCATTATGATAAGAGAGAAGTAACCTACTCAAATCAGGACATGAACAAACTGCCAATAACCATAGTACATGACCGAACCCGATGAAATGAAGAGAATGAGATTACTGTTTCATTATTTAACCTCAGCACGGAAAGAAAAGCGAGAAGGGAAAAATACCAAATAAGATGGGCTGTACACACTCAACAACAAGGACTAAGTCAGAATAAACTTATCCTTATTTTGCCCAGTCCCATAAGTACATGTATTACGAACCATGCTATTCCTTTTTCTCATTCCCTTTTAACGAGATACAAAAAATCTGTTCTTATACGAAAGCGAGAGTAACGCTGCTAGTAGTACAACACCAACAAAGAAGGAAAAGATAACAAAACTGGTTTGGTCAATACATACGCAAATCTGTTCGTGATCTAACTTGTGGCTTAAGACCCAAATTCAACAGTTGCCTAAAATGGACAGACTTCACATTTCACATCTGATAAAATCCAACAACCACTATCAATCTCTATGGATGAAGACATCATCATCATCCCAGGACTAAATCATTCGTCGAGAATGAATGAGATTTTTTTAATGAGATTTTGAACTTTTAAACATAACTTAATTTTAATAGATGTTCCAGGTTAATGAATAGTAGAATAAGAGCCTATCCCAACTCTTGTGTGTGGGCTGTTGTAGAATAAGACTATAAAGTAATTCGTTTAGCGGATAAAAATAGTGAATACTTTTCTAGGAATTACGGAAGGTGACCATGAGATTACTTCAAGGTAATCGCATGATCACCTTAGCCAATCTGTGCAGAGATAACCGTCAAACCTGGAGTTTGACAGTTAACTCTTCCAAACGGAACCGGCTTATTAGGTTAACTGTAAGTATAAAAATAAGATGCAACCTTGACAGTACGTTTACTAACAAACACATTCCAGTGTTCTGCAGGTGAGCAGAACACGTCATAATTAAGCACTATTCTTAGTATATAAACCTAAGGCTTTCACGTTAGAAAGCCAGTTGTATATTGGCGAAGCTCTTGTCGCCTTCCCACTTAAACTCATTGAATTAATAAAGTATATTGTCTTAAACCCTTTTAATTTCATACTACTTTAGTAATCTACAATAATTACGACCCTTATTTTCAAAGTTTTACTATGTTTGACATTTGAAGAATTAAGATGTACAGGGTGTTCCCTGGTGTTCCATAATTTTATAAAAAATTTAATAAAATGTATAAAATCTTTAAATGTCGTTTATAAGGATAGAAATTTACAGGGTGTTCCATAGTTTTATAAAATAAAACAAAAACTTCAACAAGTCTTTTAAATCTTCAAGTAGTTTTTATTTGTCAAAAATGATAAGTCATGGATAATTGTAATAAAAATGCGCACAGAAGAGCTTTGTGCAAATAATCCATTTTTATTTTATTTGATGGAACCTTTGGGATGAATCATTTGAGTAATAAAATATTTAAGCAAACAAAAGGTCATTTATTCTACACAAAATATCGATTTATTAATACCCTGTGCACAAGTTAAAAAATGAATTAGAAAACGTTTTAAGAAAATGGCATTTTCAAGGTTGTTTTATTTCGGAAATGCTTAATTCTCAAAAAGATGAGTTGGAAATTAATCCAAAATGCCTCTAATTCTTCGGAATAAATAAGGAGACGGCTTTTTTTTAGATTATTTATTGAAGCTACGCGTTTCGGGTTAAACTCTTCATCAGGCTAAAAGTTTGATTAAAAATAGGACACAATCAGCTAAATTGAACATTTAGTGTGTGTCACTTAGAACTTAGAGTGGACAAGTTCTAATATTTTCTAAAGCTGGAACAAAACTATTTGGTTTGAGTGGAAAATATTAACAAAACGAGGAGATTAAAGTAAGATAACTTCAGATTGCGTGAACGGATTCAAGTAAAATTTAGAGTTTTGAAAATACAATAAAATTTGCAACAACATTTTCTAATCAGTTTTTTTTAAATTTTGTTGTTCTGCCATGTAATACATATTTAAATGAATTTTGGACGTTTTTTTTGCTTTATCTCATAAGATATTTATAGCAGAATACGGCACGATTCGATTCTGAATGTCCGTCAAATTCTCCACAAATCTGATAAAAGTTCATCAAAATCGGTCAATCCGTTCAAAAGTTATGGCCATGTGTGGCCACTTTTACAGGGGGGTACTAAATGCATACTAAGGTTTCGCCGTTATTAATTTACAAGCAACATTAATTTTTTTAAATTTATTTGTTACTTTTCTTTGCTTCACCTAAGAAAAATTATACATTACGCAATTTTATGCTAATATAATTCCATTAGTGCAAAAGTACAATATCAAAAGAAAGTCGGAGTTAATTTCCTAAAGATCAAACAGCAAAATAAATTTCCTATCCAATTTCATACAAATGGTTTCTAGTTAAATGTTGTAAAATATACTATTGTAACAAATGTAACAGTATTGTATACTAAATTTCTCATTCGACTTAGCCTGTTGATCATTTTTAGAAGCACATTTAATCACTTTTGGAAAGAATTCAGGCACACAACATGGACAACACCAATTCTTATTAATTTTGAAATTACAATATGTATTAAGACTTGTGGTTAGATTGCACTTTTTTCGATGGTAAAAGTTCACATGTATACGTCCACTACTATCACTACTTTCTCCGTGAAAGTGCTAACTAGAAACTCCCGTAAGCTTCTTATGCCCGAGTAAATAACAGGGAAATAAACTTAACTACTCAGCGTTGGATTTCATATAATAATAAAAAGGAGTTGGTATTTATTAATTTAAAACACGAAAATAAATCACAAAACAACGATACTCTTTAAATTCCAAAAGAACTAAACTATGACTTTGACATACAAATTTAGAGACTGCGTTCTTGTTTCAGTCCAAAATTGAATAATTGCCTACCCGATGTAGACTTGAGCTATTCCAAACGAATATTAAGCTTAAATACACATAATTATATTTTTACTAAATCAAAAACACAAAGAGATTACAAAAGATAAACCTCCGAAAGGTGGCGTCCCTTGAAAGTACCGTTAGAAAAATACTCCCTAAAAATAGGTCACAAAGTAACGGGACTTTTCTTTAACACACTTAAATCTTATACAATACATCACAATAGTAAAGCAACTTAATACACTTTAAACCAACTCACAAATAGTAAGTTGACCTAAATAAATGGTAAGACAAACTTAAGACATACATTGAACAATCAAAAGACCCTAAACTTGGTAATTTACATTAAAACATATTCTTAATCACATATTCATAGTTTAAATAGTTCACTTATACTGCATGCAAGCGCATCAACTCAGCTCGGGAAATTTCTCGAAGCTCACCTTCCTTCCATCTCTTTTACCTAAACCACACTGACTTTGAGGACTTTTAGGTTTTAAACGAATCGTGTAAGACTTTCAAATCATACACCAACCGAAAGGTCTAGTTTTCAACCATATGAAAACAAATTTTATTACCTACACTTCCTATGTTCTGTTCTCAATCTACACTAAATTTATTCAACATAAAATACTACATTCTTATATGGCTAAAAATTCCTTACTTTTAAAGCTTTTAAAATTACAAATCCATATAAAATCCTTTTGTCACGAAATGATTATGGTTAGGCTAAGTGCGAATGGCTACTACTCTGAAAGATAAGTTTCCAAGTTTGCAAAGTGTCTACTTAAAAGATAGCAAAAGGGTCATTGTGTAATATGCCATACTGTCTATGATGGTTAAATTGATGGATCGTTTCATAGTTAAGAATGGACCCACTTTTAAGGGGCATTAGGGACCTCACCAATCTCTGGTCATACTTTGATTTAGGCAGTCTTTTCATTCCGTTCAGATATTCTACAGATAATTCATAGACTTTAGCTGCCTCGGGCACAACGGTCACTGTAAAAATTAAAACGACAAAAGAAATGGCAGGAAAGAATAGAAAGTTGGGCATTCCCAGGGTGCTGTACATTCGAATTGTCCCGTAGTTCGAGATCACGATGAGAGTCACACCTGAGAAGATCAAGATGGGGCAAAGAAAAAAACAGACGTGGGCGTTGACGGATTCAACGAGTAACCGCAGTCTCGAGTAAATCCTCAGATTATGCTGCAGAACTTTAGAAACGCGACGGTTCGCTTCGTTCACAGCTTGGAATTGAGCATACCATGTTTTCCGCCTTTGGAAGTTGGTGAGCTGATGGGTGAACTTATTCACAGAGTAGACAAAGTACAGACCGAAGCAGAACATGAGGAGCCCGGATTTCAAAAGTTCCGAGACAAGAAGTAGGTTAATTACAAATCGAAAGGATAGTGACACCAAATGGATGAACAGGGATCGGCCCTTTGGGAGAACAAATCTGACAAGAGGGTAGAATGCACCCAGGCCAAGATAAGTCGTAAAAATGGCTGAGAGTGGAGCGATTAGGATTAAAATGTACAACAGGCATTTCAGGCAGTTTCCATACAGTCGGAGATTTCCATGCGATCCAGATGAAATTGTGAGACCGTGAGTTCTTTTGTATGCTAATTAATTCAAAATATTTAATTAAGATCTAATCAATTGTGAACAATTGATTAGTTTTTGGTAGCACGGCAAATACGCCGCAACAGTTATACCTAAGACAAAATGCCAGCGACAAATATATAATCCACGGATGGACAAGGCATACATGTCGAGGGCATATTTGTAGTAAAATGAGTGTCTCACCATTGATAGCGTGTTGAATGGAGGGTAATTCGTTCAAAGGAACTGTAGGCTGGAGTGGAGTAAAAGCCACAATAATGCTAATGGGCAGGACACAAAGATAGATAAAAATTATGTAAAATAGAAACCAGGTCTCGAGAGCGGACGTCTCAGCACTCACAATAAATACTCGAAGGAGAAGTCGAGAGGAAATTACCAATGTGGCAAATATGAGGAGCCCAGACGAACACTGAAATCGATATTTGAACGATTTCGAAAAGTTCAAAAGTTCCAATTTTTTACTGCGCAAATTTATTCGATAAGGGAATATGGTCACTTTACTCAAGATCCTGAACATTAAATTGATTATCTCCCAGAAGTCAGATTCATTTGACATTGTGAAAAATCTATGGGTGGAATTCCTTGTTTACGGATGTGTTTTTCCGACTATTGTGAACGAATCAGGGCCGTAGCTGCATTAGGGTTTTTAGGGTCAAAACCCCTCCCGAAATGCAGAAATTATCATTGAGGGGATAGGGAGGGGCGGGGCGTGGGAGGAGCTAAATTATATTATCAGGATAGGAAAAACCCTCTCCGAAATTTTTTCTGGCTACGGCCCTGGAAAGAATGAAATGAGCAAAGTTGGTTGTTGAATTGAAAATGTCTCCTTTGCGGGAGGCTATGTATATTTTATGAATTATCGATTGGCTTAACCTATAAGTCCTTTAATTTTTATAGCAAAAATTAAATTAACATAATAGAGTAGCCTTCTTATATTTTGAAATGTAATATCCATCTTTTTCCGATCGATAATTGGGGTACTTTAGATACTCTCTGTGGAATTTAAAACATTTACATTACTACCTTATCTTTTTTTTAATCGAATAATTCATAGACTTTTATGATTTTTTAAAAGACCTTATTTGTGTTATCCTTGTATGTAGCTTTTATCTATTTTTGACTGTTTCAAGAAACGTCCGACTTTATCTGTTGGACTATTCCAACAGAAAGGAACAAGTTGTACTTTTTGGTGTTTAACGTTGACTCGATAACGGTGCAGGGACACTTTACCCAAAATGTTTAGGCATAAGTGACCAACCTTCCAGATGGAAGCGTCTGATGACGCCATCAGGCAGAACTGAACAGTTTAATCAGACTGTCTTTGGGTTTTTGGAGGAATTTTTAAACTGACATTCAATCAGGTTATATTCGTTTACATTGATTGAACTCATTCATTTTAAATAAACCATAGCAAGTACGGGTGTAACCAAGTAGCGAAAGCTACACGTTTGAATTGTATTTGATTTGAATGTTTTTAAACAATATAAAATTTTGAAACGGTATTTCGAATTTTTGTCACATCTCATTTTGACCTACTCATCAAAACCTATCCAAATATATAAAAATTGAAATTTGACCTTTGACCTCATTTCGTGACCTTAAAGGTCATCCTACACTATAAGTGTCCTATCTACTCTAAATCCAATCGTTAAGACCTATCAAAATATATAAAAATTGAAATTTGACCTTTGACCTCATTTTTTGAATTTAAAGGTCATCCGTACACTATAAGTGTCCTATCTAATCTTTTTCCACTCGTCAAGATCTATCTAAACATATAAAACTTGAAAGTTGACCTTTTTGACCTTTGACCTCAATTTGTGGCCTCCCTGACCTCGTAGGACAAAAACAATTGTTACAGTTGAGTTTATGACGTTTCGTAGATATGAAATCATATACTTTATGATTTTTAAGTACTCTGCGCTTTGAAGCGCTTATGAGCACGACCAGTGCACTTTGTCGCAGCGTGCTGATTTGCAATACCAAAGGGTCATATTAACATAACGAGTCTAACGCAAAAAACCGCATGACGAAAGGTCAATCCATTCCAGAGATAAATTTGGTGACGGACGGACGGACAGAGGATTCCCATAAAGTAGCTTTCGCTACTTAATAAACCATAGCAAGGACAGGTGTAACCAAGTAGCGATAGATCTAAAATAATAGATTTGGGGGGTCATATGGGGTCATATGGGGGTCATAGTATCATAGTAATTTAGCGGTGACAGAGAAGAAGCAATATCGAACAAGGTGTTTTTCCTATCTTTAACATTATTGGGTCAAAAATTGGACCTTTTATTGGGACCGTAGAGGTGGTCCTGCAGGGCCCATCTCCGTTTTCATTCAAGATATGGGTAATGGGGGTCTAGAACATGTATACCAAGTTTGAAGTTGATAAGTGAAACTGTTCGAAAGACAGACAGACAGACAGAGCATTCCCATAAAGTAACTATTGCTACTTGATAAACCATTTCAAGTACGGATTTAACCAAGTAGCAAAAGCTGCATGTTCTAATTGTATTGTTTTGAATACTTTCAAACAATATAACACTAAAAACAATATTTCGAATGTCTTTCACATCTCATCTTGCACAATTACGTATCAAAATATACAAAATTTTATCGTTGATCTCAATTTGTGACCTTTAGATGCGATTGTAGACCATTAGTGTTCTATCTCATTTTGATCTACTCGTCAAGACCTTTTTAAAACTTGATATTTGACCATTTTTGACATTTGACCTCATTTAGTGGCCTGCTACAATAAAAACGATAGTCACAGTTGAACCTCTGGTGTTTCGTAGAGATGTGAAACTATGTATCACATGCTTTTTATACTTGTTGCGCTTTGAAACGCTTATAAGCGTGATCAGTGCGCTATTATATAGTCGCAGCGCGCTGAATTTCAATATTTTTTGAAAAACACCGTCGCAAACTGCATGCGAATACGTCAATCCGTTCGAAAGTTATGGACGTGATGGACGGACAGACAGACCATTTTCATAAAGTAGCTTTCGCTA
>JAQFYJ010001129.1:0-10139 GCA_034694685.1 Isotoma anglicana | reverse complement strand
GGGCTGGTTGGCAGAATGTAAGATTGCACCAAGTGCTTTGGTTGTGTGCGAAAAGGAAGTTGGGGCATAATAAGCCTTTATTTAATGGCCTATAAATCTGGAGACTCTCGACACAAAATGCTCAGCTCTAAGAAAACTGCATGCTTTCGCAGAAGGAAAAAGTTGAAAAACTCTGGAGTATACGACTAGCATATTATATTAGGTTTTAGGGAAAGTATCCTCGTACGTAGTACGAATACAACTGGACTAAGTTGTGCATAGTCTTTTCAAGTCTTTTACAATGGTAAACTGTACAGGATTTGAATGGAAGAGATTGAGAATTCAGTTGAGCAGATCACAACAACTCAAGGAGGCAAGCTGGTACAGCAAAAATCGAGGATTGTTCAGTTATCAACATCCCCTCTAACCTCCACAAACCAGCACAAGTAGTTTCAGGGTAGACAAATAAATATTGCAAAATGCGTGGCATATGATACAGACCCAGACTGCTTTCACCACTTATTTACTTAACCTAAGAACTTCGTTAAATGGATCTGTGTCTACACACAGTTCCAGAGAGAGAGAGTCTTTCTGCCAAAGTAGGTAAACTCAATAACTTTTTCAATTTTTAATCATCTCCTCTCATTCATTCTTGGTAAACTCTAAAACTCCCATAAATAAATGTACATGAGAATGCCACCACTTCTTGGATGAATCGTGGTCGCTTAACCACTTCGTAAATTTACAAAGTTTCACTCACTTCACTCTTGCCAAGCCAACTGTGTATGAAGCATTGAGAGAGAAGATTGTCCAGAGAAAGGAGATAAGTTATAGGACGAGTGGCGATATTACCAAAGATGTAAAGGCTGAGAGTTGACATGCATGTAAGTAGCGTACGTAATATGGGTGCTTGCACTGCTTCTACACTAACTTTCTTAGGAAAGTCATCGAACTTTTCCACTTTTTTAACATACAAATCAATCCAAAGCCCATTGTGTTCCTTTTTTTGTTCTCAGATCATAATATTACATATCGAAGTTGAATGCCTCCTTTGCACTCAAAGTGCATTTATTATCGAAATTCCGTCCTGTATATATAAAAGTTGGATTTTTATTCAGTCCCTTTACCAGTTTATCTCAGCCGGTGTAGTGTAGAACGTTACAGTAGGAACATTAATAATCACACCCAAGATCGTACATCATATTTATCGGAGCCTCGTGTTTTTGTGAAGGCTAAAGGAGCTAGAGCAGAATAGATATTGGTCGTTTACGATCCTCTGCGACCTAGCCTTTATTGCCTTGAAGATTGTAATCAGAATCACACCACCTCTGATGTATAGTATCATTTTACTGCAAACTAGACACCCACAATGGATGGATTAGACAGAGATTATGTTCTAAGCTTTTGTAAAGCCAGAGTATTCATATATTAAAAACTACCACTGATGCTTTTATCCTTTTAACAGTGTACTACTAACATTACACACGGGTGATTCCAAGGACAAAATGAACACAGTTTTCTATGCGAATTTATCAATTCATGCTTTATGGACGAGGTAAGCTAAATTATGTTTTTGCATTTGGTACGACTACTACTAACAAAGGATACTTTGGTTGGAAGATGATATAGTCGCAAATGCTAAAGGTTTTAATTTGAAAAACGATCCTTTTTTATAGAAACTTGGCAAAATTAAGCTACAATCTATCAATGCACACAACTGATTTTATTCTGCTTAAAAATGCAATCCCTTTATAGTAAACTGTCAAAATATTGAAGATTGCACCAGAATTGACAAAAGTATATATTGTGTTTTATATGAAAAGAAGAAGTTAGATTTCGGATCCAAACAAAATTGTAGAAATGAAGCTCAAAACTAGAAAGGAGTACAGGCGCTATTCCCTCTGTTGATCTATAATCATAAGAAATACATAGTTTCAAAATGCAACATTTGTACTTTTTTTTACTTTCCAAATGTGTTTTTGTTTCTTTTTCTTTTAAATTTTTTTCTTGTTATCGTCAGAAAAAAGCTGATGGCAAGATTTGGGTTATTGTATCATCCCCCATTTAAGGTTCTCCGTGGAAAGAAAAGGAAAATAAAGAAAAAGGGGAAATAGCAGTTGTATCGCAGATGAAGATGAGGACCGAAACTAGTAACACAGATCTGGAAGAAAATCTATTCCAATTTCGCATTAGATTTTGTGGGCTGATTGTGAGAGTAAGAACAAGAGTCGAGAGAACACAAGAAGACTAGTTTTTGGCATAAATCGAGAAAGCAATCAGTGGCACAGGGCACAGGAAAAGCAGCCTTGGCTCTCTTTTATAGTATTTTGTATTGCATTTGCATTATACATTTCTCCTTGCCTACAGTCTACTACTACTAAGGAAATCTGTCTATGTCTAATATTGCTTAGAAGATTGTTGTGAATAGGATGGAATTTGACTT
Organism: Isotoma anglicana; assembly: GCA_034694685.1. Classification (NCBI taxonomy): domain Eukaryota; kingdom Metazoa; phylum Arthropoda; class Collembola; order Entomobryomorpha; family Isotomidae; genus Isotoma; species Isotoma anglicana. The sequence continues at coordinate 7,717 of JAQFYJ010001129.1, read as the reverse complement.
GGGCTAAGTGGCACTTAATGGGAATGATGGGAGAGAACGTCATTTCATTTTATTCAAATCTTTGGAGAGAGGATAGGACCTAAAGAGTCAAAGCATTAATACAATATCATAACTAAGGAAAGTAAATGAGGTGAGAAGTGCTTACGAGACATTCAATCCCCATCTCAGCTACCACTTTCCCATTCTTTAACAACAACTCATTACTTTACACTGAGCTTATACTATAGTCTTATGTATTTATTTATACCCTGCCTATATCGTGTCTTAAGATCACGTCGTCAATGCCAATGAGACGGTCTCTTTCCTACCAGGGAGCATTTCTGACCCTAATAATTTCACCCTGTGTAATATAACCTCGTTGGTCTAATCAAAGAGGTTGAGCCATTATATTATCAATGTATATTGTATCTTTCCTCTAAAGTCCTTTCTATATACAAAGTAAGCATTCATTCTGTATCCCCAGAACGTAATATAATGTGGTACGTACGATGGGGTTGACTTAGCATGTAGAAGTAAGTAACTTCACGGGTAATAGCCGTTGAGGGTATTCCTTCCCTTGGATAATACTGGGGAAAAAAGCCATTGAATTTGACTCGTAATAGTTTTGTCCAACTTCTGGAAAATACGAGTGTACCCTCAGAGTCCTTAAGTAATACGGTAAACGATTTACATTTTCAAATGCACTTGATTCTATATGCATGCATAATTTCTTAACCAACCATGGAGTAGGAGATTGCTAAATTTAGTTTTATACATATACCTAATTGTAACTATGGAAGGAAGTAAGAAAGAACTACCTATCAGATTTTTACATGGGTTCCTTATTTTGCGAGATACTGATCACTATGCATAGGTATAAGATTTTCCCAGCTACCATAATTCCATTAGTAGTTCAAACGTAGGTTTTAGTATAGTTACATAAACGGATCCTTATCAACGCACAATCATTGGGACTAGAAGGAAAGTCTTTTCAACTTGGGCGGAGATTTCATATAATTTTAGATTCTAGGAAATAGGAAAAGTCTTCTTACTGTGCGCACACTGTCTTTTTTGAGTAGTGGTTTAATTATCGGAAAGAGGATTAAGTTTCTAAATGCATAATAAAATAGGAGAGATTGCCTACGGTTAGTACCTTTCTCTAGTGAATTGACAATGGCATCGCCGTTTCATTACAGAAACCATTCTTAGATTTCCTTACTAATCGAAAATGGTGACTTATTCTTTGCCTGCTTTCTTCACAAGCGTTTTTTCTTTGGAATCTTGTGATAACAACATCGAAGATTCGTAGAAACATGAAATTTTCTATCAATATCTTTTATTTTTTGTTGACGTACTAACTTCAGCATGTTCACAGGAAATGAAGCTTTTCCAAAAAATATTTTTACTTTAATTTGAGCTAATAAGGAAACTACAGCAACCATTAGTTTTCTCGTGAAAGTGAGGGAGTAACATCATCGCCTGTATTAGTTCGCTTAAATTTTTAAGTAAGGAAATGGAGAAGTTTCTTTTATTCTCTCACCCTCTTAACCTATCTTTAGTTCACGATAATATTTCTAGACATTTCTAGAGTGTTTTGAATTTCTCGTAAATCCGTTCTAGTTCTTGTTAAAATAGGTTTCTTTGGAAAAGTCACGTAAGAAATAGTGTAGAATAGATATTTCTCTTTGACTATACTATAGTGAGGTTACTATTTGAAATTGCACGTAGACAAGGGGGACTAAAACTTTAAGTCTTATCTTCATAAGACTTAAAGTTGGATAAAGTATCTTTTGGATTCTGCTCAATGAGGTAATTTTTCTTGACACAATATCATGCAAAGTGAGTTGAGAATGAGGGCGCAAAAGAAGATAAAATAAATACTCTCTGAACTGAAATGGATTTACGTCCAGAGGGACCACAAGGATTGGGATTGAACATCATAGACGATGCTTTGCTCTACTAATACTGCTATCGCGAATAAACTGCTCTAAGCAGATGAGTGGAGGAAATAGTCATGTAAAAAGTGACAAAAGGGCTTTGAAAATCGGGTGAATAGCCGAACATTTGGCTCAAGTTAAGAACCACGGCGGTGTGAGTAATTTGAGCTCATTTTTCATGCGAATCTTACTAGTTTTTGGAGTCCTTTTGAGAAAGTCTTGTTGAACAAACTCGTGAAAGTTTTATTAGAAGAGTGGGTGGGAGTGACCCTTACTTACCTATTGTGGTTAGGGTGGTTAAGGCGAACAGAAATGCTCGTGGAAAATTCCATGGGTAAGGGGGCTCTTGTACAGTGGCGTTTTCCACGACCGTCAGAACTCTTTCGAGAAGAAATCTTTGAAAGTTGCCAACTTCTTCTGAAGTCATCTTGGTCCAGTTATCCGGGTAGAGAATGTTCATACTCAGAGTGATATCCCAGATGTTCCTCACCGTGTCACTTTTCAATTGCTGGATTTGGTCACTTTGTAAACTGTTGAGAATGGCCATTGTAAGATTTGTTCCACGACGTCCGGGTGGATAGACGCTTGCCGACACTTGCACACCCGAGCCCGCGTTCCGATGACTTTCTAATGCAAGGAAGACGAATGAACCGATCAAGGCGTAGCCCAAGACCAAAGCACAGACAAACATATTGATAACCACGAGCTTTACTGCTGCTTTCCATGAAGGTGGCTTTTTACGACGTTGATGTTGATATGATGATGAGGCAGGCTTTCTTGAGCTTTCTACTCCCACGAGATCAACACCTTCTGGGAGAGAAAACTCTCCTTCGTCAGAACAATACTGTCCCCCTCCTCTGTCCATTCTGTTTGTTTAGCCACTTTCAATCCGATATGTCCCAAATATTTCAGCCTCTTCACACTCTGTAAACAGAATTACCATTTAAATAAGACAATCTTTTTCCATTACAAATCCTATTTTTATCAAGCTCACGCACTGTTTTATGCACACACGTATCAATCATGGTTTTGCAATTCAAAGTTATACTTTAATAGAATCACGAAGTCCAGTTGGACAAAGTATGTTCTGCCTATATCAATATATAACGAATATAACCACGCTTAACGTTTTATTTGCTTTTAAAACTACTGGTTTGTTTTTCTTAAAACCAAAGGCCAATAATTAAGCATTATAAAGTACTTTGCAAGCATTATAGCATAAAATAAATTAGGTGTTGAGAAAGTAGGGAAAAGGGTGGATTTGTTACAAATAAAACTTGCTTTATAGACGAAATACCATTTACCTAATTCAATGCTTCTTTTTATGCATGGTCAAAAAACAAGACAGCTATTACATTCCTATGTACAGTTTATGAGATTCGTATTGAAAAGAATGATAGTGCCGAAAATTGGAATATCATTTTGTATCAACTCATAAATTGTAGAAATGCACATGCATCAATGTATATAAAAACTGTAGTTGCACTTATTGTTTGTACTAACGGTTTTAGAATATGCAGGGAGATTGGATAAGAAGAGAAAGTGAGAGCCGCTTTTTTTACCTTGTTTCACTTGGAGAGAAAGTTACTCTATTCATGTTTGCAGATAAGTCGGTAAAAATGGAACGAAAACAATTGGATCAGAAAAAAAATTATTGCCACATTTCTTAGAATAACAGATCTCTCTTTGCCCTATCTAACTTTACTTGGTCCTTATTCATACACCTCATATAATGTTATACAATATATCATTTCAACACAAATTCTCCGTCCATTATGCCTACTTTTCCTGTGCTTTGCAAGAAAACAGACATTCTATTGCCATACAACTCTGAAGGACATCAAAAACAAACTGTTGAAATAAAAATGATAAAAATGTAACCAAAATGTGACATATAATATATTATATATATACTACTGTACTATGGCAAGTGAAAGCCTGGACTTTTTTAGTTCACAATATTATGTAGGAATATAATTTATTATGTTACATTGTGCAACTTATCTAACCAACCTTGTTTTCTTAAACTTTCTAGATTGTATCATAAATATTGATTAAATTCAAACTCCACTACACGTATCTCAATTTCTGTCGCTCTAGCTTGTAGCCTATTTTTAAAATATCCTTTTGAGGGTACCCTTGACCCATGCCTTATTTTTTGTAGAGAGGAGAATACAAGATTGTTTAAATAACCAGAGGGACATGAAATGTAAGTACAGTGCGACGAAGTTTCAAGTAAGTTAAGCAAGCACTAGAAAAGTGAGAAGTGGAAAAATTGTCAAAAGTAAGCAAAGTGGAGGATATTGGTTTAGTTTGTAAAGAATTACGAGTTCTTCTGAGTTAGAAAGACGCTGGAGGTGATGATGGGTACTTGGTTAGGGTTAATGGGGGTTGGATATTGTAGTTACAAGAAATGAGATAGATAGTACATACACTCTGTATTCATTATAGTTACAAATACGAATGTTAGATATTCCAGATAGATAGAGAATTCAGCCAAAATGTCATGTCACTTTCACTCATCGCTTTTCACTCAACAGCTTTTTACTTCGTACGTTCAACCTCCTTTCTAAGCTTTAAGATAATATTATTAGCTGTACACATGTTCATCCTACATCTTACACTTTTACTTTTCTCTACTTGTACAACCAATTGCAAATTGTCTAACTCTTATTTCTTTTCCCTAGTACAAGAGGAATTTGTTTCAATTCCTTCTTGATCCTAGGGAATTTCTACTGCTTTGACTTTTTGATAAGTAGTTGGGCTTAGAATAAAATGTGTGTAGTAATGTGTGCACATTTTTATTACATGAACTGTCGGTGATGGTGAAAGTTAACTAATTGTAAAACTACTCCATGTGAGCCTTATTGAAGAAGATCCCGGGTGTTTCATTGTTTTCAGTTGATCAGACAGATCGGGGTTGTATATATATATGTATAAGTTTACCGAAGGAAGATAACCCTTGGTGGTGTACTCACTGCATAAAATGAGTAGGACATATGACGTGGCATGGGAATGAAATGAGCCATTTATAGTGAAATAGTTTACGAAAACTTTATTACAGCTGCATTCACATTTTTATGACTTTGCCTTATGATGCCTGCCTGACATGCCTTATCTTATGACAAGGAAGGATCATCTATGCTTTATATGGGAAAAAATGAACTTTGTTGATAAAATTGTCCTTGTTTCTTCTTTGCTTGGGAGAGTTTTATTTGCTCTCTTGGAAGGAAAGTACATGTATACCTTAGTATCTTGATTACGTATATTATAATATTGTACTAAGTTTACAACCCAACCAATGCTTAACTTGACCTATAACCTATATGGATGTTGTAGAATTTTATTCTATTCGATGTACAAATTGACAAGGACAAGAGAGAAATAAGCTAAAGTTGTGTAAGAGAACTACAGTGTATCTATACAATGCAGAAGGTCCTTATGAAGGCGATAACATATTTGTTTTAACAGAAACTTCCTCCCTCTCACTCAGGTCAAACGGCTTCTCTGTCTCCCGATCATAGGGACCCTATGCTATTAAGTATATAGAAGCACTTTTATCTGCCTCTGGTACATGGCAAAGGCTCGTATACAAATAATAATATATCCTGCTGTGGGGCCTGCCTCACTTGATCTTTTGTGCTTAAGGTTATCAAAGAAATGGTACGGCCCATGATCTTTTCCGGAGAGATATCGGCCAATCTCCCTTGTTTCTGGCATCAAGACGACCTGATAGAAGCCAGTCGAACATCCCAGTCTACCACTGCTGCTGCATTCTTATTCTTCCTCCATGTCTATAAAAGGTTGTATTAAAGTCAGTAGAGAGAAGTATTTCCAGGGATGATGATGATGACGACGACGATGAGAATAAAGTATACACATCTCAAAGATACGTTAAGAGAGCGAAGTAAGTAGTAGTAGATTGGCAGACGGTAAAAAGATGCGTTATCAAGGAAGATATATAGTTTATAGGTAAAGATTGTGTATAAAAGGACCACGCCATCTTTTCTATTGTTTTTAGTTCTTTTTCGGTAAAAGATAAAAGGAAGAAGTCCTCCTTTCTCTTATCGTTTCAATCCCAGATTCGTTTATTCCCTTTCAATGAACCCTTGGAATTTTCTATTTTCTCTACTATCTCTCCTGCACTATCACCACCACCAGCCATCACCTTACTTCCCTTTCTATCAAAGGAATGGGCGAAACTGTAAGGGTGTGTGTGTGTGTCACGGAGAGACAAAATCCACATAGCTTTTATCAGGTAAGAAGATATTTAGTGCTTGGGTTGTACAAAATAAGTACTTGAGAATGTACACACATAGCTGCTTGGTCTAATCTTAAGAATATGTAAAAACAAGGATATGTTACAATATAGGATATAGGATACATGGAGAGGTTTCTAATCTTGAAGGTTGAAACTTCACTTTCTCCTTAGTTTGCTTGCTGTACATGATTATAAAATGTAAGATGAGAAGAGTTCTCATTTGAACATGTACCTACTTGATATTGACGGCTTCCATCCAGTGCAACTTTCACTCCGTCCTTGGTTTCAAAATAATTTGATGCGAGATAAGATTTAGTGTAAAGAAAAAGCAACTCTCATGTGGTGAAAGAAGAAGGAGACCGCAACTACTTGAAAGGAGAAGGAAGTGAATTCGAACCGAATTTCACCTTTTATTAATTCACCAAACTAATTCATTTCCTCTCATCAAACTTTTGCATTTAGGAACACTTTCTAATTTGTTTGGCCATACTCTTCCATTCCCATCGTTATAATAACAACTGGATGGTAGAGAGAGAGACTCGTATTTCCATTTTAACGTCTGAATCTGATGCATTGGCGATAGTGAGTGATGAGCAGCAACTGTTTATAATTCTTATTCATTCACTCGTTCCTTATCAGCCATTCTATCAGGGGAAACAAACACGTCGAATTTATTTTACCCTTGTAGAACACAGATTAAATTTCCGCACTAGCTATTCTATAATTAATTAATGGTATATCGCACGACTAGCCACTATAGTTGATAGTCTTTTAAAACTCTTTTCTTTCTCGAAATTAGTTTGTTTAGTTTGAGAGACTCAAATACCTTCGAAAATACTTTACCTTCAAGAAACTTAGACAGTACAAAGAAGTTGTTGCAGATAAAGTGAAATGTGAAAAATCACATTCTCCCTTGATACTTGATAGCCTCTTAAACTAAAGAGTACTTTTATGTAAGCCATCCAAAGAAACTCTTCGAAGACTCGGGGATTTTTTATCCTTGGAAATATTATGAAGAGACGATTAAAGATTAGAGTTACAATGAAGTGTATCTTGAATTAATACTTTTACAATAGTTTCATACTGAAATTACTGCCAATACATACTGCATGTATGTGTGGTTGTTCGTAAAAAAGTCGAGTCCTTTTATCGAAAGCCGAGTATTATTATTAAAAAGGGAAACTGTGGAGTATACAAAGTATACATAGTGCAAAGCTTTGAACTAATTTCTATAGTTCAATAGAAATCAAGTTTAATTAAAGCAGATAGGTTTTTAGATATATCATCTGCATGGCTTATGTAGGAACCAGAATAGCATATTATGTAACTTTCAAGTAGCTTCCAGCTGTATTTATTCAATTTACTTCCTCGTTTGCCTTTGAGAAAATACATAATTGCAGTTTCAATTACAAACTTTACTTTTACTTTGCACTTCTTTTGTTAGATTGGTTTCAAAGTGGTGTGGCTTGGCTTATCTAAGTCAATACGTTACATTTGGATTTGAGTTGAGTATGATTCCAGGAATATTTATTTAGCATGT
>JAQFYJ010001128.1:0-10147 GCA_034694685.1 Isotoma anglicana | reverse complement strand
AATACAAATGTTTTATTCAACGCCTCAGGAATATGCTGCAACAATCATTCCTTTATTAGAAGAAGAATGGTATTATTTTTACTATTATTGGTAGTAATTTTAAAGTAATGCACAGCAGCTTTGGAGCAGGTACAAGAGTTCAGGAAATTGAGCGATTTGACAACAAGAAATTGCTTTCCTGGAATATGCTAGTAAAAAAAATTAGTGACGTTTGGTGACATGGAAATCCGAAATGTGTCTCTAAAATAACACTACAATGGAATAAAAAGGTATTTGATATATTAAAATGTTCATAAAACGTGGTAGACGTTGTTAAATATTTTGTTAAAAATGATGTTTTAGAAATTTAACTGCAAAGGGAGAGGTTTTCACATCATTGAAACCAATTTATCTTATACAAATTACGTACGTGTATTTTTGCAAGCAATCCTACCATCCGATCAAGAACCACCCAGTGAGGCAGAACATGTAGATAAAACGCCCAAACCTAGTAAAACCGAGTACAAAAGTACACGGGATAATTTAAATCAACCTAAACTTAACCTTTCAAACTTAAACTGAACCTTTCAAACTTAAACTTTTAAACTTAAACCTATTCCAGTCCACCTCTTCGTTACACTTTTTGTAAAAGATTTATTTTGATTTCACATTTTACGAGAACTTAATTTTAATCGGCTTGGAAAGTCTTGATTTATTAGCTCGGTAAGATTCAGAGCCTTTAATTAGCATCAAGCATTTTAATTTTCATAAATCACTGTATATAGTTTTGTATTTCGGTTTGCTTATAATTTTTAACGTTATTTATGTATGTTTCAGTTGCATAAGGCCAAAAGTAATTAATTTAAAAAGTTACCATATTATATTTTCGTATGTTTCGAAATTTTACCTGCTACAAAACTTGTAGTCTTACAATTTAGTAAATGAAACATGCCTGGTGGTTCGTATGCATTTAGCATAAACATTATTGGTCAAAAGAAAAATGACAATGCAAGTCATTTTATCGTATGTGCAAAATTCTACTTGTAAATTGCAAAAACGATTTATCATAAAGATCTTAATATCAAAATGGATTAAGTCTTTAAATAAGGAAGAAATATATGGTAAATGATTAATATTAATATTTGTGTTAATATTTTAAAGCGATTAATTACGCTGAATTATGTTTCTTTCACTTAAACGGCCAACAATATGATTGCTGGTCATAATATTGATCTGCGCGTTTTGGTTGGAATTCTAATTCTTTTAATGTATTTTACTAGAACTAACTTGACTTTTTTTGGCTTATGTAGTTGTTCTGTAATCAACTTTCCCATAACTAAATTCTAAGTCAGTGAGCTGACTTACCTTATTTATAAAAGTTGCAAGGCTCAAACGGCGATTTAACATATTTTTAATTCTTCACCGTGAGTTGTGAAGCGTAATTGTTCCCCTTAAATATTTTACTTTACGAAGTACAATATTTGAAAGATTTAATGATAGTGTTGTTAAACTAACTAGTCTAAGTTAAGTAATTAAATTAAAGACATTTGACACATAAATTATTAATGATTAATTATTTCGAGGTATCACCTTCAAGGTACCTCGAAGGAATTAAGTATTTTGCTAAATCATAATACTATATTACATAATTTTTTTTTGAGAAATCAACAATTCTGTAATATAAATAATTCAAAAACAACGAAGTTGTAAAAGGTAATGACAAACAGCGATAAAGGTGCTAAGCCTAATTAATAAAACTTTCTTTTCTTTCCTGGTTTTAAGTAAGTTTCATTTACCTGAAACTACTTAACTAGCTACCTATCTGTTATTAACCTTTTTGCATTTCTATTCATATAAGAAGGAAGAAATTATTCCCGAGAATTTGTCCTCTGGAATTTTTGACAGTTCTACAAACTAAGTAGGTTGCTTTACGTCTCCTTGAATAATTAAGAATTGAAATAAAACATAGAATTGGGTGAATAATTCCATCTCCAGCAAACTAATTTTACCTGTCCTAGTGGGTGGCCAAAAATTCTTGTCCATACAACAGCGTGCCTCTTCGAAAAGAACTCACGTTTATTTTGTAACATATTTATTGTCACTTTAAAGACGAACTTAGAGCCTTGCCTAGTACTAAACACATAATCATCTTTCGATTGAAGTTAACGAAATTGTTTAATCGACTTCTAAGATTTCGAATGGAGTGGATGATCTATTATTATCTGAGTTATTTACCTATTTTTTTTCTTTTCGAAACAGTTACCCTTACATTTGAGTTTCTGTTTTATCTTTCCGCAAAACATCTTGAAATTGTCTTTAGTGTCTAAGCAAATGGCATTGCTGGCCTTGGAAGAAATTAGTCTTAACCTAATGTAACATTTCATGTAATATATTTCAAGGTTGGAGTGTTTCAACCCTTTCTGGTATTCACATGTTCAACTACAATTCTCACACAGAGACGGATAGATAATCAGACTTAAATCTGACTTATTTATGCTTTACGGAGTTCACCATAATAATTCTGTTACCTGTACTAGAAAAATTAATTGAAATTACTAATTGTATTAATATAACGATTCTATTGTTTAATCTTATGAGAAACGGATCTTGTAATCATGCCAATCTACTGACAGTAACTTAAACAAAAGGTAGACCCATAGGGAGATTTTTTGGTAATCGAGCATCACCATACCACAAAGAAAACAACAGTGAAATTTCGGTAATTATAGATAAAAGTATATTATTCAAATAATGGAATTATTTATTCCTAGATTAAATAAAAGTTAATTTTCCCAAAATCAGATTTTCGGATTGAAAAAACATAACTTAATAAACTCTAGCCTACTAATTGCAGTGATCCTAAAATTATGTTCACTATGACCACAAAGTATGCAAATAATATTTTTGAAGTACCACTACTGGCGAAAAGAGGGCAGTACCAGTAATAATGAAACCATAATTCAAATAAGTCTTAAAAAGATTGATTGTGTCAAATTAGTCCAACATTGGGGTATTCGATTCCAGGACGGCTATAGGACATTTTAAAAGATACAGAGTTAAAACGAAAAAGAATACAAATACTGTAAATTAATCAACAAAAGTATCACAACAAAATTCAACCGAACAAAACGTATTAATTTCAGAAAATGTATATTAGAAGTGATTATCCTGAGAGAAATTACGGATCCATAGCAAAAGTTGAGCCCCCAAGGATAGGCATAAAAAATATTCGGGCTAGACATTTAGACAACTTCAACCTGTTTGTTTGTTTTCATTTTCGCAAATTAGTACGTCAGCTCGCTTAGATTAAAAGCATAGCGGCTTGATATGTGAAATGCTTCCAAAAAATTGTATAAAGTTATTCGGAAGTCATAACTTACTGAACCCAATCGTCATTCCTTTCATAGAATAAAATTCCAAGATCTCCTCCGAAATGAATCAATACTCCGAATCTCGGGATACTTCAAACACCGCAAAATTACTGCGACCGAAATATGACAACATTTTAGCAGAGATAAAGGGGGAAATTAATTCTCTTTGCACGGAAACTTTGAGCCGTAATAACATCAACAAAAAATCCAAAACCCTAATCAAAAATAAAATGGATAATATAACCGATAAATAAAGGCATTTGGAGAACGAATACTTGTCGCAGTCCCAAGTATTAGCCAAAATCCAGCCTAATTCAAACCGAATCGGGGAAATTGAAACCTCCCAGTCAATTAAGCATGGGGCATTAGTAACAGACGAATCGATCACCGGACGTCCAGATAGTCCTGCTCTATGCCCTTCCAACAAGCTAATACCGGAGGCGAATAGTTCACATGATTCAGAGGTCCACCCAACACCAACCGCGAGGAACAGCCGCCGTTTAGCACGAAGCTTACAGATGTATGGAAGAGATCGGGAAATTCCATTTCACAAAAGTGTATTGTTATAATTTGGTTACAGATGATGATAAGCAAGATGCAGCTGTCTATTTAATCGCATTACTAGAAATTTTAAGTACTTCAGAGATGAAAAAATTGTTAAGCACTACAGCAATTGATCAAATTCAAATTGATGAAGTGCATATGACTGTTTTATGGTAAGGGATATGTTGACTTGTATAATGACTAGATTTATGTGAAAAACTACATTGTTGACTTATAGGGAAAAGAAATTTCGATCATCATTCAGTGGACTGTCTAATCTTCAGCACTTCTCAGATTTCCCCGTGGGAATTTATGCAGCTACTTTTAAAGAATCTACGATCCGACAAGTCATAGATTATAGGGCTTGAGAAAAAAAACCTAGCCGTTGTAGCTGCTTCACCTGACCGGTAATTATAATATTAATTATGAAGTAGATTTCAGTGAAAACTGAAACAGTTCTGAGACGACGGGGAGAGTTTGTAGAAGATTGTACATTTCTAAAAAACGAAGTGGAGGAGCTCAATATAACAATGGCCCGAACTTTGGTGTTTGTGAATACAATCGCGAAAACCGATAAATCGAACGTTGACTTTCGAGCTCTTTTAAGCGATGGAGGGAGAGTATGCAGAAATGAGGAGTTGCAAGACAACATTTCAGATCATTTTTCAGCCAGCACTGGGCCATTAACCCATGAAAGAATTAAATCCTCTTTTGCTGATCTATAGCTGCTTGCAGATCCTATTTGCAACGGTTTCATATGGGATGGGTAGGGGATGACTCATGTGTTTCTTATTTTATAAAATATAATAATATGAATTTGCTTTGCTTCCTAGGACTGGACAACAAAACAATAGGACGCGCGATATTGCATTATATGGAGACCGATTCGCTACTCCTTTTTTAAAAGATTGGGCGGAGTTGCAGAGATGGGAAGGCTGGAAAGGCTATTCAGTATTCATCCAGCAATACGTACGGGGCAATGATGAAAAAAGGAGATTGTATAAGGCATTCCATACTGAGTAAACTAATAGGATATGAGGAACCTAAGCCAAGTGACCAATGTTCATGTTATTTAGGCTTCCTTTGCGTTTGTAAAAGTTGTCTTTGTTGTTCCCACTGCAAACAAAATGTAAATGTCAAAATGATAACCAAGTTTATCAAAGTCTGAAGAAGAAGGTGTCGAGGAAGAAAAGGAGTTCACGTGTTGAATAAATCTTGTTTACAATGGAAGATCTACTATAAATTTATCATCAATTTCAAAAAAAAGAAAGTAAAATGTTTTTTACAAACAAACTTACCCATAGAACCATTACCATTTCGGAAGCTTTGAAAGTATTGTACGGTTACAAATTAGGTAATATAAGTAAATAAGTAAAGAACCACGGAACCTTCACTTTATATGTTACTTTTTTTCTCTAATTATCTCCCCCATTCACAATTTGTATATAAAGCATATGAAATATACATTAAGTCGATTACATGATACAAATCTGTACTGAATTCTATTTAACTGAAGTATTAAACAAAATCAGTACCCTAAAAAACAACTTGTCCACATAATTTTTCCAAATTAAATATATAAGTCTTGCTAAATACCATTTACGAAATTTTTAATTATATAATGAATGGTAAACTTTATAATTAGTTTTAAATTGTCTGGAGGTGAATACGATGTTCCTAAACACCTAGTTTATTAATTTACCCTAATTTTTCATTGTAGTAAAATTTAATTCCTTAAGTTTGCCAATTTTTTTTTCAAGTTTACAATGCTAGCGGGTATTTGCAAATTTGTTTATTATTTGTATACGTTATGTTGCAGGTAGTTATAATTTTTAATGTCTTCTATGATAATGAGCACTATGCTCATTGTTAAACCAAAGAAAAATATAATCTCTTTTGAATACATTCGGTACATTTTACTAATTAATTAAATGAGTTATAACTTTTCAACTAATTATGTCGGGCTTTCAATATCTTATTATCTTATCTTATAATAGCAGCAAAACAGTTCCCTATATACAGGGCACCTATTTAATGATTAAGATAAATTTAAACAAAGATTCTGTTTACAGAAATAAACATACCATAGTAAAATGAAATCACCTGAAGTATCAAAAATTACATTTCTTCTCGTATTTTGACCCTTTAGGCCCATACACTCGGCGGCAATAGAGATTAGGACTAATACCTTAATCACTAACTAACCGACGTAATGTTCGTTTAGTATTTTGCGGCCATGTATTATGAAGCGAACCAGGCATTTGGCATGGTAGATATCTTTGCATTGTCGGTGTTTAGAGCAATATCCTGGGACTACTGGCCGGTTTCCGCCTTCAAATATATCGTCCCGCAATTCGTCCACGCAAATGGGGCATTTTTGGATTTTCATCTCCTAATTCCGACTCCGTGAGTACTCAATTGTAAAAGCTTGGGATACATACTGTGGAAATATTAAAAATTATCTTAGCTTTGTGTGTAAGTAAATTTAAATTGCATCATTCATTTAAAATGGAAATAGTATTTTACTTGTTTAAACATTTATTTTTCAAACACAAATTTGATGCATTTTATAGGATTGATGAAACAATAAAAAATAAATTGATTTTTCAGTTACAATGAAGCCATAGTCAGTATCTATTATACTGTATTATCTATTAGTCCTATGTGCATGCTAGAAGTTAGCATGCACTTAGGAAAGGTTTTTGATAAATATTGACACTTGTTGAGCTTTTTACTGTCCTGCATTTTGGATGTGGATCATTGATGGAGCGGAAGGATAAATGCGATGTGGAGGAGGAATGTTCCACGACTCACGATTTGCAGATCTATTGTTCATTGAAATACCAGTTACAGTGTCGGCATCCCTATTCAACTCTTTGTTCATTGTTGTGTTTCTAAATGGAAGAGACGAGACGTCTGGTGCTCCTTCTTGAGCAGTACTAAATGATATGCCTGAGTGTTTATATTTATCCGAATATTTGTTTGACAAGGAGACAGTGGTCTCCTGTCTATTCTTATATCACGCAACTCATTCATTCATTTTCCAAATGAATTAGAAGTCGTCTTGTTAAGTCCCGGAAACAAGCTGTTATGCAATCGCATAAGGCAACCCGGCATTTTTTGAAAGTGTCAAAGTATATCCGCACTGCAACGCATAACACTATGACCCCTAAAGTGTCGAATTGTTCAGGTCTCAGGGCAATAAGTAATACTTTGTTATTTTATGACATTTGAAGATACTGATAACATCACCTTAAAATTATAATACAAATGCAAAGCTAATGAATCACATAAAACAGGCAGAATTCTTCTTATGGTATACGTAAGAACATATGTCACGAAAGCTTTATAGCAACTTATTGAAAGATTTCACTACTTGTCCATAAGCGAATTATTAAACATTTTGCAATTAAAGAAATTTTAATTGGATTGCGTGATGATAATATCTGCTTATTTTAAATAAACTGAGAAACAAACAGTATTTTGACATTTTAGAAAAATTAGATCTTAAATCCCTTGAGTAAAAATGGAGTATAGATACGTAATATCGGGGAAAGTCATATGCAGTTATTTGCTATTAGCAATTAATGCAAAAACCGAATATTTGATGACAGAAAAAATATTCTGGTTGTCCAACAATAAAGCACTACAGTTTTACAATATTCCACATGATTTATATCACAACACCCATTTAAAAGATGAACTTTATAAAATATATTGAATGTATTTAAGTGGCAAAGAAGAGATTCAATATCAAATCTTTCTTTTCCTGGAAAAAGAAAAGCGACTCAAATCATCTCCTGGTGATCCCTTCCCAAAGGACATACCTCCATCCCAACTCAATAATAAGCGCTTACCAGCTGACACTACAACAATTAAATGTACTACGGTACTATTCAACAAAGCTACAAGAAAGTTTTTAAAGATTGAAGTGTTCGAAAGCCTAGAACATTCCTTTGTCCTGATAAAGTACCATTTATTATATTCCTAAAGAATATTAACAATCAGAACTGGATTGGTTATGAAAAAGCCGTATTAAAAGGGTCTGATATGTCGAGAGTTTTCGTGAATTGTGTCAAATAGCCATATTTTTTTATTTTTCACATCAATTAAAACAAAACAACAGTGTATGGATTCAAGTTCATAGTTAACGCATTGAAGCACTTTAAATGGAATTATTATGAATTGAATTTTAGTGTCATTAACAATGTTTATTTTGCGTCCTAAAGGTTACATGTAATTTGTAGGGTCTCTTTTTCGTTTTAAGTTTCGTTCAATTAACTCATTTTTGAACTTTGGCATGAAAATACACTCTGTATTAAATAAACTTCCATGGGTAAAATGGTCAATTAACAGTGAGTGTCCATTATATGAATTGATAATATATATATATATAATTATTAATATGATATATAATAAATCATATATAATATTAATAATTATAACTGTTATGTATATAAAGCAAGAACAAAGTTATTTCTTCATCATGCGGATGCATCTTCGGATTTTCCGATTCATGTTAAATTTTCTAACACGGTTGCCGCGAAAGATATTTCGCATCTGATCATATTTTGTATGAGTACGACAAAAGTCCTCTAAGATGTGTTGTCGAATATCTATATTTAATAACAAAACATTTTGTAAATATAATTTCGAAAAACCCAAAGAAAGTATAAATACCTTTTGTTATAAATTTAGATAATCAAAAAGTATTATTAAGTAAGACAGAGCATTGTTATTGCTATACTCGTAAAGAAGAACGCATAAAAAATATATAATGATTGTGATTTGCTCGATGAAGTTTTAGTTGTATGTATGACTGAACGCAAATAAAACAAAATTGCACATTTTTTAGGCGGCTTGGGGCTTGTAGTAGTTGGGGCATTTGTGTGGCTGTGGGCTTACGCCAAAATAAAGAAGATGATTTTGGATCGTGTGAAACGAGCACGGGGGGAACGGCTCGGTGGGTTCGAGCGTGGAGAACCACCCACCCCTCCAACAGGACCTTGGGGACGATGTTTCCGTCGTCTGCAAATTGACGATTTGCTTGCGTTATTCCTCGTCGCCGAGGACCACTCCCCTCTGGTCCATCCCTTGAGATGATAGAAAGAGCCCCCATCGCCTCGGAGGAGCAGCAGAGGGACTTTACATTTGGAACTGCCAATATTTAAGAATAGTTTGGGTCAGGCTTGTTTGTCTTTAATTCACCGGACAACCAAATTCTTTTAATTGAAAAGAACTATCCAACAACAAGTCATATTACTTTTTGGTTGTTATTGGTATAGGTTCTAGTGAAATAAAGGGATTAAAAATTATGCTTTTGCAAAAGGGAATCATTGTATTTTTCTAGTTTGAGAGAGGGAGGATGATTCATCGAATGGATAAGTTCTTTACATTCGTTTTTCAATACTTGAAGTATTATATGTTTAAAAACCTTACACGTCAACATTTTGATTGATCTGAAATTATTATTATACAGTTTAGCAACAAAACAAGTAAACTTTGCAACAAGTAAACACGTTATTTGCGAATAAGGAAGTCTTAAAGGTACACAAAGTTTAAAGAAATGAACATAAAAAAGCAGGTAACCACTGAATATTAATGGTTTAGTCGTAAGTGGACTTTCAGTTTGGCACTGCCAATATTTAAGAATAGAATGAGTTAGTCTTGTTTGTATTTTAATTCACCGGACAACCAAACTCTTTAAATAGAAAAGACTGAAGCCAACAAAAAGTCATATTGCTTTTGGCAGTGTACACCACACAACTCAATCGGTAAAAAAACATAAATCAGTATTTGGCTTTTTAGTTTCTGTTAGGCTAAAAAATCACAAAACTACAAACCTTAAACAATTTCCCAACTCCTGACGGTTGTGAAACGTTTTTACATAACATACAATACATAAATTTTTTAAAGGCATTTTATTACATCCGAACCATTTCTGTTAGTTTTTATACTGTTTTGTATATTCGAAATAGTTAAAAATATTAGAAAATTGCGATCAGGTCAGAGATAATAGTACAGTCATATTATAAGAACATTTTGTTGTACTTTTAACGAAATTTTGCACAATGCCGAAAGATTTAGTGAAGAGATGTAGGCTGCAAATTGAAATATTTGCTCGGCCAGATAGAAGTAGGCTTCAACCTATGGGCAAAAGATTTAAATGCAACATGCCATTATGTAATAAATCCTTTACCCGATATTCTCAGTTTGATCTACATTTTATGACACATGTTTGTAATTATTGTCAT
>JAQFYJ010001127.1:0-10150 GCA_034694685.1 Isotoma anglicana | reverse complement strand
AGACAAGTGATATATTTATTAAAGGGTTATTCCTTTATCATATTAGCTGTTATTGAAGAATAATCATACATTTCTTTAGTTGGATAAACTATAAGAAAAACTGGGTTACAAAAATTAAAATTTACTTAGCAATACATTTGATGGTTAAAAAGACGTAGATAATTTATTGCTGATAACAGGTAATTCGTACGTCAGTGCCAACTTTAAAACAACTTTATTTTACTATTAACCCCTCTTAAAATTTCGGGAAATTCAATAGTTAAAAATTAGTTCAAAGTAAATCAGTTTGAAATTAACGCTCAACATGAACCCCACCATATTTCCTAGAAGAAAAAAATAATATTGCAAACTTTTTAATTTTATTTCTATAAAAAAAATTTTCCTTTTTACAAATAAAAAGATGTCCTAACAACTGTTATAATTACGGACACGTTTAATTACACAGCACTTCAATCGTTTGATGATCGCAATCAGGCTTGAATTAGCCAAATGTGCTAGGTGCTGGATCGCTTGTCTTAAGCTGGTGCAACACGTTGGATGTTTGATGTTATCAGTGTGCTTTAAAATTATTGCTAAAATGTTTATCACCAACTGAAATAATACCACGTAGGACATATGTATATGTACTACATCACTCTATTTAGATTTTAGAAAATTAAAATGGTTTAAATATAAGGTTTATTGCACAATTATTTATGTAAAACTGTATTATAACAGACATTGCCATGAAAGATTAATTTGAAGCAGATTTAGTATTTTATAAAATAAACTGACATGGATTTTGAAGAAAATAAGGTAATCACGTTTGAGTCAGTTGAAGCGATATTCAATATTATATTCTCGACAATCTAAATTATCGATTTTTAAAACTTTTATGACAAAAATGGTATAGAACTTTTTATTCAAAAAGCATACTCTTGAACTGGTTATTTATTAAATATTTTTAATTAATATTTCTGGTTGTAAGTTCATATTTAAATTATTAAATCATAAATATATGTTGTCTTAAAGTCTTGATTTTAATAGTGGATTAATTAATTTCCTAAATAAATTTAATTATTCATTTATTTCAAGTCACTTGTGAATATTATTTATTTCTAATATAATTACTGCATTTTCCTGAAATAGGAATTTTGACTTTTTAAATATCAATTAGAAGAGTCATGGAACAATAATGTAAGCACAATATGTATATTAAAATTTCTAATTTAAAGTTTGTGAGTGTCCTTATTAAATTGTACAACTTAATCTAATTTTAAATTCATTTAATTCGAAAATAATTTAACTGACCAATTCAAAGAAATTTGGACTAATAATTAGATTTAATTGTCAGTTGTGAATTGAATACACATTGAAATTGGAGCTAACTGCTGAGTTTTAAATTTAATTACTTTCAAATAAAATTAATTATTAGTTAGCATTTCCATAAAATGTGTTATAAGGCCCATCCCTGCCTCCAGGAATGTTTCTAATCCTTCTTCGTCCTCGCACTCTTCTTCCTCTGGGTATTCTTCTTCCTGCTGGTAATCTGCATCCTGCTCATATACTGCTTCCTGCTCATATATTGCTTCCTGCTCCTGGTAAACTGGTTGCTGCTGGTAACTTGGTTCCTGCTGGTAAATTGGTTCCTGCTGGTAAATTGTTTCCTGGTGGTAAATTGGTTCCTGCTGGTAAATTTGTTCCTGCTGGTAACTTGGTTCCTGCTGGTAAATTGGTTCTTGCTGATAACTTGGTTCCTGCTGATAACTTGGTTCCTGCTGGTTACCTAATTCCTGCTGGTAACTTGGTTCCTGCAAATTACCTGGTTCCTCTGGGTAAACTGGTGCAACCGGGTTATCGGGTTCCTCCGGGGGAACTGGTACCGTCGGGTTACCTAGTTCCTCCGAGAAATCTGATACCGGCGGGTTATTTTCATTTTCCGGTAACGGTGCCGATTGCGAGGGTTGTTGGCCAAAGGCGCTTGGCGGACCGTTAACAGCACTACCCGGTTGTGCTTGTACTGCTGGCATCTGCGCATATCCCGCACGGGTCATACCAAATGCCAGTGGCATCTGTGCAAGTCCTATTTGGGTCATTCCAAATGCCAGTGGCATTTGACTCTGTTGATCTAGTTGAGAACCACGTCCCGCTGCCACCGGACTTCGTCGCGCTGGCATTGGAGATCGTTTTGCTTGCGCTGGAGCCCGTTGCAATGGCGCCGGAACATGTTGCGCTGGCGCCATGCCACGTTGTAACGGTGCTCGAAAACGCTGAGTTTGTAACGGACCCTGTCGTTTTATACCTGTACTATTTCCTGCTCTCGGTATACCATTTCGCGCTGGTGCTTGCCCATTTTGCGCTGGATTCTGTCCTAAAATAACTTTATCGTTGGCGGCAGCGGCCGGACCATGACCCGCTTGCGACATGTTATGTCCAGATGGTCCAGCTGTTGGAAACAACATAACTGGGGGCCCTGGGAAAATTTTTAATCCAAGATTTTGTATAATAATTGTTCAAACTCCGCAGAATATTCTGGTATGAAAATCAATCCCTTGGCTTAAATATTTAATACTGCGAAACAACTACCTCAAATCTTTCAGGTTGTAAAACATGCGGCAAATTCAAGAAATAAAAGTTCAAATGTATTATACATTCTATGTCAAAAACATCGGTCATCGGATAACATAATTATATCGACGAGCTAATTTAACTGTCTATTCATTCAATTCAAGTATGGATTTACCTTTTGACTAAGGTTTGTTTTATTAAATTGAATTTTCTTGGCTCAAAACTTCCTTATCATTGAATAGCGTAATTGGATTAAAAAGATAATTTGAAATGCAATCAAATTATATGAAGTCGATTATGTAACGACTTCACAATTATTAATTACGACATTAAAAGATTTTACAGTTTTTAAAAACATTGCATACCATATTGCTGCTTAGGGTAAGCTGACGTATTGGACGTTGTATTCAATGCTTTTTGTGAATGCGGTTTGGCACCAGAGGACGCTGACGGTTGGAATTGCGAATACGAAACATTCTGTCCTGATGGATTTATTGGCGAAGGGCATTTTTGTCCTGCTGTATTTATAGGTGAAGAACAAAGAGGTTTGCCTGCACCAGTAGTTGGAACAGAAAATCCTGTGTTTGACCATGACCCAGGGCCTTGTGAATATTGCGGGGAACACGCCGTAGATTGATGTAAAGGAGGATTCAGGGATAGAGTCTGTATTCGATCCATTAAAAATAAAAAAACAAATGATATGCATTTTTTGGGCCGAGTGGACTCAAATATTTGTAAAATTATATTTTTTTAACCCTATGATTTGTAAATTACTTCTTACGCTGAAATGTATCGATTTCAAAATTATTTGGAAAAGTTGATGGCTGGTTGAAATTTTTATTTTAAAATGTAAAACTTATTATTTTATTCAAGCTTCTGTTCTGTAGTGTAGTGAGAAATAAAAGCTGAAAACTACAATTTTTGTGAATTTGAACTGAACATTTAAAAAATACATTTTTCAAAGCGTATGCTTCTGCATAATACTTATAAAGATTAAAAAAAACAATTACCGTAGGCATTATGAATCCCATTGAAGGACCCCTATATTGAAAACTGTTGTTTAAACTGGATTGCATCTTGAAGTCCTGACTAAAATATATTTTTAATTAAACAATTATAAATAAACTATATTAAGTACGGGTGTAACCAAGTAGCGAAAGCTTCACGTTTCAATTGTATTTGATTTGAATGTTTTTAAACAATTTAACATTTTGAAACGGTATTTCGAATTTTTGTCACAACTTATGTCGACCTATTTGTCAAAACCTATCCAAATATATAAAAATTGAAATTTGACCTTTTTTGTGACCTTAAAGGTCATCCTAGACTATAAGTGTCCTATCTCATCTTGTTTACTGGTCAAGACCTATCCAAACATATAAAACTTGAAATTTGACCTTTTTTGGCCTTTGACCTCAATTTGTGACCTCCCTGATATAATAAGACAAAAACGATTATCATAGATGGATTTATGACGTTTCATAGATTCGTAGTCCAGTGACGGACGAACTGAGCCATTGATTTTTTTTAACATGGACAGCTTTCAAACAGTGATTTGCAAACAAAGTAGATACATTTCCAAAGGACGTTGCATTTTAACGGATGTCATAAACATTTAAAAAAACTGCATTAATTTTCAAGACTTCTAGACATAAAGTTGTAAAAAAACTAAAGAAACTAAGATTAAGCAGACTAATGCAAAATGGAAATAATCTGATTCATGATAACACGAATTGCATAGCATTGTATTAAATATTTGAAATATTGAAAAATCATTGGGGTTTTTGTTGGTCGAAAACAATCAATAAAACTTCGGTTGAAATAATTTGCAATGGTGAAATGATAATATAGATAATTTATGCGAATCAAAAGTACAATGATATATTGATATCAGTTTATGTATTTACCAGTGCTGGTGTATGAATGCTAAATTAGTACTGATATAGAAATAATTGTATATTGAGTAGGCAAAAATTCATAATTGATTATAATATCTGGTAACAATTGTGTAATAAAATATATCTTAGAATATTATTAACTAGTTTTATCTAGTTATAGAAAGTAGGTTTGATGTGCGTTAGTCAACTTGCACGTTAAGCAACCACCATGTATGCAACCTAGTCAATTTACTTGTAATTTAACCTTGTAATCTACCTTGCAACTATCTTGTAGTATGTTAGCCTCGATTCCACTATCTCACTCTCCCTTTCCTGTCATTCTCACTTCTCTTTACTTCATTTTCTCGCCCTTCTCATTTTAATATAAATACCCTAACCTTTGTTACCCTCTTTAGATCAGATCTGTCTAATATTACAACTCTTGTCGTCACTCAGAATATTACTCTCAATGTATACTATTGGCTTTATTAAAGAATCGGTACTCAACCCAACCTGTGCTATATCCAATATTACTTTATTATATTCACAGGTATTACCAACAACGAGCATATTAGTGTACAATTGGATAACGTTATCTATATCTGTTAAAACTGCAAATTTAATTCTTTTAAAAATTACGTTGTCAACTAATCTTTTCTTATCAACTTTTCAGAAGCAGCTTTTCTCGTAAAATTGGAAAAACCTTATCGGCAAATGATTTTGTATTATCTCAACTACAATTTTCTAAACTACAATTTTCTAGATGGTATCCAAAGGAAAAGGCAGCGTAGAATTGTATGAAGAATAAAGGGTATACGTAAAAAGGGTATTACGAATAATGGGTACTACCAATATAGGGTACTGCGAACTTAGGGTGCTAAGAATATTGGGTACTACGAATAAATGGGACAGCGATTATAGGGTACTACCAGGGCCGTCGCGATGGGTGCAGAACTAGGGTAGTTATAAATTACCTTACCGAGTAATTAAATGCTCTACCGAGTGCCTTGTCATAAATAAAAAAATTATGCGCGTTAGGCGTGATAGTCATTAATGGTAAAAAATTTCAAAATTAATCACTGCATACATATAGCTTTAAATATTTTACGATTGTAACATATTTCCAATTTCAGTTAGGAATATTTTAAAAAGTAATTCCAATGTATATATGGCTTTTTAAATCGAGCTTAAAATTAAATCCTTGTTCATTATTTAATTTGTAGTTTTTTAAAATATTTCACAACTGACTTAAATTAACTAAGCAAAGATAATGGATTAAATTTAAAAGGTCCGAGAAACTTTCAAAACCATTTTATTTTTTAAGTGATTTCGAATTGCTGCAAATATTGTAAATTCCGATATTGGTATTGAAATTGAATGTTTCCCTGAATGAACTAAAATTTTCATGAATTTCTCAACTGCAGACCATACGGAATTTAATATCAAGTGTAGTTGTTGTGGTGTTATTCGTCAGTTTTTAATCGTAGTACCCTACATTTGTAGTAGATTTTATTCTCAGTACCCACTATACGTAGTTGTCTTTATTCGTAGTATCCTATATGCGTAGTATCCTTCTTTTGCCATACCCTTTGTTAGCTACCCTTTCGTCGTAGATTTTTTCTAGACTTAGGTGCTTATAAAATTTCTAAGTCAAAAATTGCTTTTTTCTCTTCTATGGATTTTTGTCTTAAGACTGACAGTTAAAAATAGAATCAACTCATTAAGAAGTGTAAATCAATAAAGTTTTCTAACTTAAAATAAGTAATACAAATAGGCGATAATATTGCGAAGTATTAAAAATAAACGATTTTTTGTGATGCAGTCTTACGTTTAGCGATTAAGTTCCCAATGATCAAGTATTGCAAGTCAAGTTCTTGTGAATTATGAAAATAGTCCACACAACTCGAGTTCTTGCTACCTGAAAGCCAAATTGCTAACTAACTAATAATAAATGCTACGCTTGACCAAGTCAAATCTTGAAAGCTTCAATATGGGCTTCATCTGTTGCCTTAATAAAGATATCAAACAGCAGAACTAATCGTAAGTGATAAAACCAAAATCTAAAGTGCAGCTTTACATGGTCTGAGTAAGGTTATTTTGCGCCTGTACTACTTCACTGTGTATTTTTACCTCTAAAAGTTTAACATTTAAATTAAATTTTTGACTAACGGCAAATATTTGTCTCTATAATATGGCCTTACAATATTCACAGCTCAATTGGATTTTGGAAAAACCCCATTGATATTTCTAAACAGGCATTTTAGATATTCTTAAAAAATAAAATAAAACTCTGGAATGGCTTGTATTAATTACCATATAGCTACCCGCATATCAAAAGAAATGTCATATCGCTTAATGTTAGAAAAAAAATCCAATTGGACCTATAAATTCTTAGAGTGCGCGTTAATCATTTATTCTAAGTAATTCTATAAAATCATTCCAATTAAAAAAATCTGCACATTCTCCAAAACAAATCCATTTCAAACCAGTTGGGGTGAACGGGAGACCCCCCTTGGTCTCCCGTTGGCTGATAGTAGCATCACACTCATATCCGAAATCGTTTCTAGACTTGTCTTAATATCAAGTTGATAAAGAGGGGATTTACTTCTACGACAGGAGGAAACGGACATAACGATCACATAAGCCCTAGATCAGGTGTTTATGTAAATGATATGAGACCATTTTTTGACAGCGTATTTATTCTATCTGGTAGAATTGAAGAGGGTAAATGGGTTTAATTTTGAGACCTTTGGATTGTTTTCTTGAACCACTTCACCAATTAATTACAGCTTATTGCAATTTTGCTCTTGTTAATCGACTGCTTATACCATACGTGTATTTCATCAAGTGTTATTGTGTTATTCTGGTGACGTTGTATAAAATACACTTATTAGGCAAATCAATATAACAAAAGTATGATAAAAGTTAACCTTTTGTTGTAATTCTAGGAAAAGTGGATTGGAAACATTTCTATTGAAAATTAATTCTATTGTTTGATAAGCTCATGTCACTCTGAGCACTTCACTACTTTTTATAAACGTTAATAAGCCGTCAATTTTGATCAATTCAGAAAGAGTTAAAGTTAACAGTTACAGCGGATTCTAAAGGGGAACCGTATTTCAAAAGCTTTAAAAGTTGGCCATTTGACCTCTCATAACGTTTTTGGTGAATATTAAAAATAAATAAAAAGTTGTTCAAGTTACTTGAAAAACTTTACTTGAACTTAAACTGCATATAATTTTGTTAATTATTAAGTAGCGAAAGCTTCTTGATGGGAATTCCCCGTCTGTTCTTCCGTCCATCAGCCTATTTATCTCAGAAACGGATTAACCATTTGGCATGAGGTTTTTTGCATTGGGCTCGCTAAGTCAATTTGACGATTGGTATTGAAAATCAGCGCGCTGTCACATAGCGTGCTGTGCGCGCTTATAAACGCTTCACAGCGACAGAAAAAATAGTTAACTACAATTTGGGGAACGTATTTGGATGGATTTTACCTAATCTATTTTTCCAAAAACAATCGATATTTATGGATACGAGAAGAATTGTTTGCCACCATTACAAATATTTTGTCAAAAACGATATCGGATTTCAAAAAAGGGTCAAAAGTGGTCGCCTGACCAGAAAATGGAAAATTAGTCGCACAAAAGATAGTAGTATAGAAGTTGCTGAGCATTATCTGGTGGAGAACTCCTTTGTTTTTTACAGAAACGGGACGGGAATGAGTTCTAGTCGCTTAAACTGGGATTATTTTCCATATGACGAGTTCATTTTTTATGATTTCGGAAGGAGAAACTACATTTCATACAAATACCACCTCACATTTCATTTGTAAAACAGGGCGAAAAATATCAGAGAATTTAACATTTTTGATAGAGCAATTAGGCGGAAATTTAGCTCCAATTCTCCAAGGTAATTTTTTCAATGTAACCATTTTTGTAGCTTATAAAAGTATTCGACCAAATATTGAAAAGTCTATAACGATTTACAGTTTGCAATGCTTTAACGCAATTCATTAAAACAACAACAACGTGCTCATTTTGCGTTTAAAAAGTACCCTAAAATCCTGCCGATAACGCGCTTTAAAAACTTTGTTTTTTGATGAAACAAAATACACCAGTGCAGTTTGTGGCATCAAATGACAAAGTTATGTATGCGCGTTATCGGCGGGATTTTAGGGTATACTGAAATCCAACGATTTTATTATTATTATATTACGGGTTGGAAAACTTGAATTAGGGGTAACAGTATGCAACAGGCTGGAAGGCCGAAACATCATGCATTATGTAATTACGTACAAGTTAGGGAACAACGGAGAACAAAGGGCATAAGATTTGCATTTTCAAATTTCTACACTCCGTTGAAAGATTTTTTCGAAATTTCCATGCTTTCGAATTTTCCTTTTCAAAAAAGGACACCAAATAGTTAAAAATTACTTCAAAGTAAATCAGTATAAAATTAACGCTAAAAATTGAACCTCTCATTTTCCCTAGAACCAAAGTACTTAATATTGCAAACTTTTTAATTTTATTCCTATAGAAGAAAGTATACATTTTACAAATAAAAAGAAGATGTGATAAAAACTCTGTTGTAGACTGTACAAAAGTACAATGGTTTAAAAATAACATTTATTGCAAAACAATTCATGTAAAACTGTATTAAATCAAAGACAGATTCATGCAAAAAAATAAATTTGAAGCAGTTTTAGTATTTTATTAAAGAAAACCGACATGAATTTTGAAGAAAATGAGGTACTCATGTTCGAATCAGTTGTGCTTGAAATCAATAAATCTAAAACTAAATTATGATAAGCTTGATGTAAGTAAAGTCAAATCTTTTTAAACCTTGATTAAAAAAGTGGTTTACAACTTTTTATTCAAAAAGTAGACTTTTGAACTTCCTCAACTGGTTTCACATTCGGCACATTTGCAGCTAAGGTTTCATACAGTGAGCAAAAGTAATCCTAGCGGCCACAATTTTCAACCCTAACCCTAGCGGCGTAATAACGATATGTTCCAAATGCACAAATTCCCAAAGCAATAATGACAACAGTTGTGATAGTAATCACAGTAATTATGGTTTTTCTTCTGGTTCTTTTGTCTTCTTCTATTTTTGGATCCTCTGCAAAATAAATTACAGTATTAAGAATTGAAAACAATATTATGTTCAAATATTAATTACATAAATTTGCAAAGTAACAAATAACATTTGTAAAGTAATTTTAGTATGTATTTAGTATAAATGGTTTTTATTCATTTGGCTTAAAATTTAGCCACCTTAAAAATTATGCTAAATTATTATTGAAAATTTTAAAGGTTTAAAATAAGAAAATGCTTTGAAACAAATACGCTATATTTTGGAAATCTTTGAGACACTTTACTGTTGTTGATTACCAATGAGCTCCACAGTGAAATTAAATTTGAATTCTCCCTCCCGATTTGCCGCATTACAACTGTAAATTCCTGCCGTTTCATTCGTCACATTTAACAATAGCAGAGTGCTACCTCCGTTTCTTGAGAGTGCGATTTCAATATCGGTAAAGTTATTGGTGTCAAATACCTGTTTAATGATTAACGAAACCATTAGAAGTGGTTAGTATCAAGTTTAAAAGAATTCCATTAATTGATTAAACTAATTAATTTACTTTGAAATCTCTTTCCCAAGTGTAAAGTATTGGTCGTGGTTCCCCTTCAGCAAAGCAGACAATTTCTTGGTTGGTTTGACCA